>PVKH010048772.1:0-10170 GCA_004027955.1 Chaetophractus vellerosus | reverse complement strand
AGTTTTTTAAAATGCTTTTAGAAGAAAACCTCCAAAACTAAAGCTGCAGCTCTCAAAGGCACAGGTTTCAGAGCCTATGACCCCAGCAGCTCCTGATGTAGCCTGAGTTACAACGTCAAGAGTGCTACTTTACAGTGAGCTTCTTTGCCCCCCTGCTTCAACTAATTGCACTCTCGTAAAGTGGCAAAATGTGAATCACTTAGTAACAAAATGGGCACCAGCTGCTATTGTCAGAGAATGGTGATGCTGAAGAAAGGGAAAGCAACCGAATGAAGTGTCATGTCAGAAATCAACGGTGCAACGTGTGATTTGAGAAAACATGACTACTTTCCAGAGACAGGGTGTCATTATGGCATCACAGTAATACGATGCTTTGACAACTGCTGGGTCTAACATATCATCATTGCATTAAGGTACACTGGCTTAGTTGGGGAAGGAAGAGAAAGGACTTTTTCTTTTAATAAGAAATATCTTAAGGTCCGCCTGGTTAACCTAACTGAAGGAGATGATTAATTGTAAAGGAAGAATTGTAAATCCTGACCCATGTGTTCAGAAGGATTAAACGCATGCACACACACGCAGACGCACTTAGGGATGATGTCAGGACTTCTTTAATAATGAATACTGAGGCCAATCTAATGACAGCAGATTTCTGCATCACAAGATCAAAATGATTTGACAATATTGCTTCCTGATAACTTGATAACAAATAACTTGTGCATTTACTCCCAAAGACTCTTTGCAACTTACTCCATTGGGAACAAGAGTAAGCAAACAGCTCCCCCCAAAGCTGAAGCCTGAGTTGCCAACAAGAGATGCATATAAGTAGCTGGGAGAAAAGGAGCTGGCCCCCCAAAATACCAAATTAGAGTCCCTATTCAAGCTGACAGCCCTCACCCCCAACCCTTTTAAAAGGCTGCCCTCTATCCCAGAACAGGAAATTGAAGGCAAAATAAATGAGAGACTTTGGGCTCATTTCTGGCCAGTCATTGAAAGGAAGGTGACCTATGAATTATAACTTCATACCTAACGACTGTACCATGATCAGGAAGGACCTTGCTGAAACTATCTGCATTTGGGGTTCTAATATACAATGATCCTTTCATGCTCAATTCAGCTCTCACATTAGGGTGATCAACTATCCTGGTTTGAGCACTCAGAGTCCCCTGTTCTGGGAACCACTCTGTGCCAGACCAACAAAATTGGGTGGTCACCCAGTCCAACAGATAGAAAGACCTGTGGAAGCCTATGCCTCTATTCTCTTGCCATCACACCTAAAACAAAGGAAGGGAAAGGAAGACTATTCATTGCCAGCAATGAAGGTCCAGAAAGACGGCAAGAGAAATGCAGTAATAAGACTGTGCAGCCTAAGAAGCACTAGAGGGCTGGTAAGTGTGGATGTGTTAAAAATTGCCAGCAGCTACAAGGGCATCCCATTTCACCACACCACGCCAGCCGTGAGCCACTGTTGATCACCTTGTTAACTTATCCAGACTATTTTAGTTGTTGGAAATTGCAGTTGCTTCAGATTGTATTGCCAGGTGATTTCTTATGCTTCCTGGTTGATAAACTTTATTAATGGGAAAAGAAATGGTCCTGTAATATCACCATGTGTTGCACATTATGGTTGTTGACAGTTTCTGTATTTAAGGATTCGATCTGATGCGGGGAAGCTTAGTAGTATAATTTATCCTTAGCTTGTTTTCTTGGACCTATTTCAATCTGGGGGTGAACATCCCTTGTTTCTAGTTCTAAATACAATAAGTGAGCAACTGGCAAATCGATACAATTGTTAAATGCATAATAATACTGGGTAATTGCATATATGATGTTTTGCATAATTAACTGTCCTTTTCTGTAATACAATGGGCACTTGTATTATATAGAGTAGCTATAAGTCTATAAAATATACACAGTTTATATGAACCGTGATTCTGCTTAAAACTCTGGCTAATCATCTACTTTGGCTTTGAAAGGAGAGCTCTCCTCCACTGCCAAGTCCAAATCAATTCTTATGACATTACTTTATAACTAACATGATATTTAACTGATGATGGCTATTAGCTATTATACAGATTGTAGTCAAGGACAGTAACAGTAGGGAAAAAATACCACCCAGTTTAAACAAACTTCTGCCATGTAATCAATATTATTGAGGCAAATTAAGTGTTTAAGAAGTGTGTATATTTGTCCTAATGCAGCTTAATTAACTATATCCTCAGAACCTCTGGCTACCTGATACCTATGGATCTTAAAAGAGAATCTCAAGAAATGCCCAGCCAGAAACTCAGATGGCAAAATGAACATTTATCTCTCACCATCAGGAACATTTCTGACCTTAGGTATGTTACTCTCTTGGGCACCAAAAGTGAAAGGGCAAATTGGCTTTAGAACAGTGTAGTCTACAGTCAACCTGCAGGACAGCACATGCTCAAGTGTTGATCAGGACATGATCTTCAGGTTACAGTAAAAGAGCCTTGCATTGGGTTTGGGGGCCACTACTAGAAAGGAAGGTTAGTATGGGGTAAAATACTACATTAGGGAAGCAGATGTGGCTCAAGCAGTTGAGTGCCTGCCTACCACATGGGTTCGGTTCCCGGTGCCTCCTAAAGATGAGCAAGACAGCAAGCTGACGTGATGGGCTGGCACGGAGAGCTGACACAGCAAGATGATGCAACAAAGAGACACAAGGAGGAAACACAATGAGAGATACAAAAAGCAGGGAGCGGAGGTGGCTCAAGCGATTGGGGACCTCCCTTCCACATGGGAGGTCCCGGGTTCAGTTCCCAGTGCCTCCTAAAAAGAAGACAAGAACACAATGAACAGACACAGAGAGTAGACAGCGAGTGCAAAAAATGGGAGGGGGGAGGGGAATAAATAAAAATAATTCTTAAAAAATAACCCACTATATTAGATAAATCACTGAAATAAAGCTTATTACTATATTTGCTGAACGTAACATTCATTTGCTTTCAGAGTTACTATGCCACCAGCAGACCTCCTCTGTGATAAGCATTCTTAAGAAAAGAAATAGTCTTCTACTTCTACAAATCTTTGGTCTTTCAAACGGAAATATGGATCAATAAAGTTTTCTTGGGTTCAGACACTCCCATTTTCAAACAGTCAAGAAGCACGCTAAAGAGAAGCCAACACAACAGGAGTGGGCTGACAGCTAAATGAAGACCTTTTCACAGCATCTGACTAGAGAAGAAATAAACAAACAATTCAACTATAGAAAGTCTATGCACTGATCTTTACAAATTACAATCGAATACAGTTGCTTTACACACACACACTCCAGTGATACAGCTCACAAATCAAATCCAAGTCAATGAAAGCTCAGGCTGCCTGAATTTCCCTTTCCTATTCTTTTTTGCTATGGTGCAACAGGAAATAAGGATACTAACAGGATTTGAAGTTAGGATATTGAGATTATAATATTGATGTCACCCTTTACCCATTAAGAAAATATTTTATAAAGCAATTACCACTAAACCAGCTGCATCCATACAGAGAGAACAGTTCACTTGAAGTAGAACTGTAAAATGTACTGTGAAACTGGACGAATTATGGTGGTGAGAAAATCTGAATTCTGTGAAGGAATCATTGCTGGAATAAAGGTTGCTTCAAGCACCTATGGAAAGTTCTATAGTAGAGGAAGATTCACAATAAAACCAGACATAATAAACCACATCTTTCCCTGTTGGATAGCCATTAAACGATATTTATACTTTTAATTTAATGGCTTAGTCTGCAGTAGTTAACATCTGCAGGTCTGCGCAGCTGGTCTTAGGTGATCTATGATAGCAGAGGTTACGATTTTATTCTATCATATCAGGTGTTGTCCAGCTGAAGGAGGAGAGTGGAGGGAGGTGGGGAGGAAGGAAAATCCACTAATTAATCCTAAGAATTCTTCCTCTGTCCTTTTAAAAAAAAAGAAAGATTTCAATGAGCTAGCCACTTAAGAGAAGGTGAAGCCAAAACAAACAAGCCCCTATTTGTAGGAAAAGGAAACTAACATATATATATATACACACATATTTAATTCAAGTCACAGAACTGAAGTATTTGTTCTGAAGCATGAGAGGTTTTATAAAAAGGGATTATTCAGCAGTGATATAGTTTCTAGTGAAGACAACAGAAGCCATCAAAAAGCCTGGAGTTCATATCAGAAGGACTTGTTTGTTGTTTGTCACTTTCAAAGGTGCAAAGACAAACATGCAGAGAAAAAATTCTGAATCTTTTTTGCCGTAATGAAAATGGATGAAAGTGCTACACCAAAACTCCCACAATTGCTCCAAAGTCCCCTCTTCTCCTTTCCCAGGAAACTGTGCTTCTGATAGCACTTGACGGAATAGGAGACGTGGATTCTAGCTGTAGATCTGGCACTGTGTAACCTGAAACAAGTCATTGCCCCACTCTGACCCTCAGTTTCCTCACTTGTAGAATGCAAGGACTGGCCTTTATTATGTAACCTCTGCTAATTTTTAAAAATATTTCATTCAAATAAAAAACATATTGGCCTGTGACTCAGATTAATCTTGAGAGCAAGGGCTATTGCACTAAAGTGCAATCTCCAAACTTGCATTCCCCTGCCTGCTTTTGCTTTCAGTCGCTATTCAGGAACATAGTGGGGTGGGAGAGGGGGATTTTGAGGGAGTAATTACACAAACAACTTGCTACATCACAGTGTAACTGTAGCAACAACATTCAACAGAGGAATCATTCTCAGTGGGCCACAAAAGGAAAAATAGAACAGTGATAATTTGGGGATGGCGGGAAATGGGGAGTAAGGCTCTGGTTTTTCCTAGAAATGGTTCTCTTTTTGCTCATTACGTTTTGGTGGGAGGCGTTGGTAGAAAGGGCAATTCCCTGCAATCAGTGTTTAAGTGAATGTTTGTCCCAGTGTGTGACACCATGCTGTCAGCAAGCAGCGGGGAGCCCTTGAGTTGTTACTACATTTGATTTGACTGCCAGTAGGAAGCTTCATTTCTACCAACTGTTAGTTGCTTGCTCAAAGAATCTTCTCTTCATTTTTGGAATGATTTTTTCCTCTCCCTTGATATGTCGTAAGCCCAAATGCCACGTGGATTTGTAAGAGGCAACCTTAGTATTTGTCTCTTAAGGTTGTCAAACCTGAGAGCCCGCATGTGACGGACACACAGAGCTAGTTCAATATTTCCAGTCTCTCATTTCGGATCTCTGCATCCAAATATTGCATTTTAATTCTGATTTCCTACATAATTACAAGGTCAACACAGACACAGACTGGTTCTGCCTTCTTGTGGTCACATCTTTTTACTTGGAGTTTATTTTAGCAGATGGAGCAAATCTTTCTATAGTCCTTATTAGGAAAAAAAGTGTTGTCACTCACCTTTCTATGCAATTTTGGTGAAAGGATTATTATTGGTGATTATCGCTAGAACTGTTTTAAAAATTTCTGATGTGGTAACTTTACTACCTTACATGAAAGCCATTCTCCTTAAAAATAATGGTTTTGGTCATTAAGATTCTCAAATAGCAACTCTGACAACAATTTCTGACAATGAAAAGCGTCTCTCAGAGAAATAAAAGCATACGCATAAGTGAAAAAGGATGGGGGATGGGGGAAAAAAGAAAAGAAAATCCCTCAGTGATATTACAAAAAAATTTAGGCTGAATGGAAAAGCAATTAACACTAAAGAGCTAAAACTGTAATTAAGAAAAATTTCAGTAAGGGGTGGCAGGTGAGTCTGCTTTTCTAAATATGACAAGGTGCTGTGCAAAAATAAAATAGAAGCAGGTTTCAGTGAGTGGAGCAGGAAAGCCATGTCTTTAACCAGATCAAATTCTTGAAATTGGCTGTCAAGACAGGATTGTTGTGATTTATACCCGTCTATCAACTGCACGAAAGGGAGAGACAGAGAGAACAGAAGCAAGCTGCTGTCGCTTCTATTCGCAAAGAACCTTTAATTTCCAAAGCACCATCTGTTACCAAATCTAATTCACATTCCCCCTTAATCTGGTTTAGTTCCATAATACTAATTCTCCCAACCCTTATAAACACGGACCACAAAAAAAGGGGGCATGGGGACTTTGGTTCTTGGTGAGTGAGAAATTGAATATTATAGAGTTAAGGTGTTAAGGCTCTGGTGACTTTAGCAAAGCATGTTCTCCTCCATTAAAATGTATTTCTGGTCAAGGGATTTGTTTTCAGCCATTGCATAATATGAAATTACTCATATTTGGGATTAAAAAAAGATGATACAAAAGTAGGCCGGGGACATGAAAGCAGAGGTTATCACAAAATACAATTGTTATCAAGTTTAGTCACTTTCAGAACTGGCTATAAAATTACTTTGTCATGGTTTTCACACAGAGAAAGCCTGAATTTGTACATTTTATTAAGGAAAGTGAAGAGAATGAAAGAGTAGAAAAAATTGGGGAAACAAAAAACCCTAGGAGAAGTGGAAATGGAGAAAAAAAGTATTTAAAAATAGATGTATATGGCTAAACAAACATTAACCTTTCTCAACCTAACATTCCATTAGCACACACCCTTGATTCACCTCACTTCTGCTCTTAACCAATATAATAACTGGCATTCCCAATAATGATGCTGCAGAGCTATAAAATTATAAAGTGCTTTCTGCATCACAGAAAGATTAAACTATGCCCAGTAAAGATTTAGAGTTAAATGTATTTTATTGCTTTCTAAGTCTTTGAAAATTTATCTCTAAAAGCATTAGTACATAAAGATCCACAGGCATACAATACAAAATGAGTAAAAGGTGTTTTGGGTAAGAAGTTTTGATTTACACATAGTAAATTGGTTCACTACCTTCTTTTTCTATGAGCATTAAACAAATTATCCTTTTGTTTTTTAAACCAGTAGCATAGAACACTAGCTGGGTAAAAAGATATCAACCCTTCTGTTTCAGTAAATAATTGGAGATCTGTAAATTTTTTTAAAATTATTTTTCTCATAGGCATGATTATCACCCATAAACAAAATTTTGGAGAGAAGACTTTAACATGTAAAATCCATCACTGAACTCAAAGTATTTCAAAACCCAAGTTAAAAATGCTTAAATCTGTTACAAAAAGAATTTATTTCACTGATAGAATCCTCTGGTTAAGTAGCTATACAGATATTTTCAACTATTAGCAACAATAAAAGCCTGATTTTTAAGAGATATGGGGATTTATGAAAGAAGAAAAACTTCATTATAACATTGAAACAAAAACCGGTGATCAGAATATACATCATATATCTATATATATCAATATCAGTGGGTTTCATAAACAAACAGTAAAGATTATACAGATGATAAAATATAGATAGTATTGTTAAATTTTTCAATATTCAATAAGGAAAACACTAATTATGATATCCTATGCTATATATAGCAACCTGTATTGTATAATTTTTAGTTTTTAGAACAGTTGTAAATTAAAGAGAAAGTTTTAATTTCATCATACTCACAAGAATAACTAAATTGCATAAGACTGACAACATCAAATGCTGGTTAGGATGTGGAGCAACTGGAATTCACATACATTGATGGTAGGAGTATAAAACAGGACAACTTCTTTGGAAAAAAGTTTGGAAGTTTCTAATCAAGTTAAACATATCATAACAATTTCATTCTTAAATATTTACTAAGAAGGAAAATATATGTCTACAAAGAGAATTGTATAAAAATTTATACCACAGCTTTTTTCATAATAGCCTTAAATTGAAAATGAAATCAAATGCCCATTATTGATGAATGGATAAACATACTGTGGTATGCACAAGCAATTGAATCCAAGGCAGTGATAAAAAGGAATGAAATGTGATACATGCAACATCACTGCATCTCAAAGACATCATGCTGAGCAAAAGAAAATACATATAAAACAGTACACACTGTAAGATTCTGTTTATGTAATACTTTAGAACAGGCAAAACTAATCTATAGTGTAGAAATCACCAGTGGTTGTCTGGGGCAAAGCGGTGGGATTGCCTAGAGGGGCACATAAGGAAACTGGTACTTACATGTGTTATAGGAGTCATAGTTGTCAAAATTCATGGAACTATCCATTGAAAATGTGCATTTTATTGCATGTAAATTTTATCTCAATAAAGGTGATGTTAAAATAAGTAAAAATTTTAACAATGTATTACGCATAACTTTATCAGAAGTTTCAATTGATTACTACACTGTACCATATTTTAAGTAACAAGATCTAGAAGATTCTTAACCAATCCCTACTTCTACTCCTCATTTACAAACAAGGACTAGGCAAATGAGATGACTCATTCAAGAACACTCCAAATTGGAGGTGGAACTCAGATAAAACCCAGATTTCCATCTCTTAGGCCAAACCTCTTTTGCTAACTTATTAATGCAGCAAAGAGCAGAATCAGAACTAGATCCACAGTGGCTGATGTTCTATTGATGTGAATGATACCATGCTATAATCTGCTTTTTAAAAATTATAAAACACTGGTAACAGTAACTTCATGTTTTCCTGAAAAGAGAGTTCCGCACAGTAATAAAACTGTATATACCCAAAGGCAAATATGGCCATTTCTATGATCTATCCCGTTCAATGGCTCCACAGCCTCTTCAGGATAACAACCAAGCTGCTTAACCAGGAAGTCCAGATCTGCCTTCCACTGGGCTGCCCCAGCTTAGTTCCTCCAATCTTTGCCCAGCTTTGTACCTCAAATATATGTAATAACTAACCATTTGGAGTTCCTCACACCAACCAGCTCTTCACAGTGTCTCTCTGGAATGCTGCCCTCTTTCTTTGCTCCGTTATCTGGTTAGCTCCTATTCATCAGTAAAACGCAACTGAATTATCAACTTTCCAGTAAGCCTTTCTTGACATTCCTCCTTGATGTTGCCACAGTACCATGAGCCTACTTCTAAAATTATACTTGACACATTGTTTTAAATGTATATACTTATGTTTCTGTTCCTTCACATGAGGACTAATCATTGACTGCTTGGTAGTCCACAAATTCAACCCTGTGCCCGGGTTGCTGAATGAATGAATATACCATGAAATGACACACACAAAAAGCTGTGGATTTTAAATGTTGGAGCACAAATTTCATAAATTAAAGTGTTATTGTTATATATTCATGGCCATGCACTCTCAAGAATCAGTAAGATAAAACATTAGGTATAGAAAAGCTTTTTGTTTGTTTGTTTGTTTTTGTTTTTGTTTTTAGGAGGTACTGGGTATTAAACCCAGGTCCTCCTGTGTGAGCAGTAAGTAAGTGCTCAACCACTGAGCTACATCTACTCCCCAATGAGAGAGTTGGCATTTTCATTTGTTTGCTTGTTTTTGGAAGGTACCAGAGATTGAATCCAAGACCTCATACATGGGAAGCATGTACTCAACCACTTGAGCTACATCCACTCCTCTAGAAAAACTATTTTTAGGTCTCCTTAAGCAACAATAAGCCTGCAGAGATTTGATTTAAAACAAAAGTAATACTGTGTAAGATATGTGAAATATGGTGAAAAAAATAATATTTTTCATTTGAAGAACTCATTTTGGTTTCACCAACACTGTCATTAAATGAAAAATACATCTCAAAATGAGTTGTGTGATGATTAAATTAAAATTATTTGCATAATTGGACTCACCCAGGACAATTAACAAGGAGATGATGATGGACAATACTCATCCCAAGAAACAGAGAGAGTCTGCAACTGCAAGCAAAATAGTTCCATCCATCTGCCCCATGGGATCTAAGTCCCCTCTCAGTTAGAAGTAGAGTGGGCATCACCATCCCCAAATCCTCAAGATTAGGGAATGAACAATGAACAATGGACTAAATAGACTTATTATTATTCCACTATAGACTTATTATTATTCTAGCAATGGAAGAACTTTTATCATTAATATAAAGGCAGGGGCCATGAGAGGTTCAGAGGGGAGGGAGAGGGCAGAACAGGTGTAACATGGGGGCATTTTGGGGACATTGGAATTGTCCTGCATGACAGTGCAATGATGGATACAGGCCATTATGCATTTTGTCAAAGCCTATAAAATTGTGTGAGCGGAGTGTAAGCTATAATGTAAACTGGAGTCCACAGTTAGTAGAATTGCTTCAGTATGTGCTCATCAATTGTAACATCCACACTAATGAAGGATGTTGTTAATGGGGGAAAGTGTGGGAGGCGGAGG
>PVKH010048771.1:0-10167 GCA_004027955.1 Chaetophractus vellerosus | reverse complement strand
CACTGTAAGATTATAGCATACTTTACTTGTCCATTTAGTTTGCTTCCATTGTTTTACTATTAAAAACTATGCTACAATGAATCTAATTTGTCATTTCATACATCTGTGGGAGTTCAACTTTCATTTCAAATATCAACATAGCTGTCTCAATATCATGTATTGAATTATTCTAACTTTCCTTCTAATGAGATCTCACCTGTATCATATACTGAATTGCATTTTGCATTTTCTTTTTTTAAAGATTTATTTATTTTATTACATATCTCCCCTTCCCCCCCACTGCGCCGACGTGCCGAGAGTGTTCACTGCGCAGGCACGGCTTTCCCCGCTTGTGGGCGGTCTCTGCGTCCGTTCACGGCCGGCTTTCGGTTCGCGGGTGGCTGGCTGCGCTCCATCCGTGGGCGACCTGCCCTGCCCGTGGCGGCTCTTGCCATGTCCGTGGCAGCTTCTTGCCCTGCCCACGGCGACTCCGGCCCGCCCATGGCGGCTTGCCCTTCTCAAGGCGGTCTGCCTGCTAGGAGAGGTTCCCGGGAAACGAACCCGGGGCCTCCCATGTGGTATGCCGGCGCCCTATCCACTGGGCTATCGAGCCAGCCCCGCATTTTGCATTTTCAAACTCAACTCTTTCTGACTCTATACTTTTTTCTTGCATACCACCCTGCCAATTGTAATTCCCTATAAATACGTTGCTGGAGCTTTTTAGATATCTAATAATTTCAGTTCTGATTTATATTCCTCAGCTCCCACCGGTTTAACTCCCAGTGCTACAGATAATATTTTGTTTTAATTAAATCCTATTTTGCTAGGCAAGATGTCTGAAGCATATCAATTAGCCAATTAGTTTTGATCAGTGAAGTGTTTCCTTGGCTCCACTTCCACCAGGGCTCAGTTTTACTACAGAGGACCATCTCTTAGGATTACAGAGGCTGAGCACCTCTCTCTGTCTTAAGGGGCTGTTTCCTTAAGAATTATTGTGAGAATGGCATCTAGCATATAGAAATCACTCCACCCATGTAACAAAGAGGCAGCATGGTTAGCGGTTAAGTGTGCAGACTCTGTACTCAGGTGCCCGCATTTGTATCTCATCTTTACCACCTAGTGGCTATGTATCCTTTGACAGGGTTTGTATAACTTCTTTGTGCCTCATCTGTAAAATGAGGATAATAACAGAGCCTCCTTCTAGAGATGCCACTGGCCTATTCTGTTCCTTTATGTAAATTTGGAAAAGATGCCCCATCTGGGCAGATGCCTGTAAACTTTGTGGGTTAAGGAGCCTTTGTATAAAGAAAGAGGAGGCTTATCTTCCCCAGATCCTAATCCAGGTACAAGCCAGAGCATGGGCATCCAGGGATGGGTTTCAGCCCCATCTCCACTCTCTGCCTGGTGCCTTTGTGCAACCCTAAAGCATAACTCTGTTCCGTGTTCTTGCGTACTTACCTTGTGGGACTGTCTCGTATATTAGTTGAGTTAATACCCGTAAAGCTTTTAAAACAGTGCCCAGCCCATAGCATGCCCTAAGTAAGGACTAGCTGTTTCCCAATACTTGAGTCCTTTGCACTGCTTATTTCCTAGGCAGATTTCCCCACTAAGTACCCATTGCTGCAACTCCTCATTTCAGATCATAGGAGGCAGGCAGTACACTTTTTGTAATACCCCTACTTCATAATCTCCTCCTGTTTTAATTATTCCTAAGACTATTTATATCTGATATAATACAAATAACTTAAAGGATCTAGGCTATAGCTATATCAATATCAACACACACAAATACATTTTCTTCTTATTTCAGGCAAGTTTGAATTGACCTAATCATAGATTAAAAGCAACTACTGAATTCCCGCTTTGTGCTCCTACCTGGGCCAGACAAGGCACTTCCAATGCAAAGTTGAATGGACCACAGAATCTGGCCTTTTCCTAAAGAAATAAAATCAGTGATTACAAATCAATGTGGTACTTGACAGTAGCAGAGTAGGGTGGGAGCGCAGAGTAGGGACTGATTACACAGCAAGGCCAGGAAAGGTGTTTTATGAGATGTGATGCTGGAGTTGTTCAAAAGGTTAAGGGGGAAAAGAGGATGAGAATTTCAGGTATGTCATAGGCATAGAGGAATTAACAGATTCTATTTGACTGGGATGGAGGCTTTGAGTAGTAGGGAAGAAGTTAAGAGAGAGAGGTTGAGGCCAGATCAGGGTGGGTCACACCGGGGGTCAAGTGAAATACTTGTAAGAGAGAACCATTTAAACAATTTGTGCTGCGAGTTCATCTACCTAAAACTGTATTTTGAGGTACAACTTTTTGGCTGAAGTGCAAAGGCTAAATTGGAGCAGAGACGTGAAGGTAGCAGCCCACTGGGAAGATAAGGAGAACCTGAAGTGAGAGGCATTTTGAAGGAGGAAGTGGCGTAGTGTGATGATTTGACTTGATGATAAAGAGATAGGCTGAAGTTTCAGCTGTGAAAGTTAGCAGAGAAATCATGACCAAGGGATGACACACTTTTTTTTTTTTTTCATTCCTCCTTGCATTTAGGATCCTTTAAATAAAGAATTATTCTATTTCTCTTTCAGAAAATAAACTTTATTTCTCAAGGCCTCAGGTAGTCTGGAGGAAACCTCAGATTTTCTAGGTTTAGACAAAAAAACTTACAGGAAATTTTTGCTCTAATAGTCTACATCTTTTCTTAATTATCTTTTTATCCATACCATATGGGACACCTATAAATGTTTGAAAGAGCAACTTCTCCAGAGGACAGCCTAAGGATTTCCTATAATGAAATGCATCTGTTAATGGCATACGGCTTAATAAAGCATATTGTTCAAGGTGAACTTCGTGTTCTATGGTTCAGGAAAATGGCACAAGTCCCGCATCTTTACATACTTTATATGTGACCATTGCTATCCAGTAACACCAGCATCTACAAATTAGGATTCATGTGCCAGGAAACCTGCCCTGGTTTATGCTGACTTTCAATGACCTACTACAGACACCTGTTCATGTCAGTACAAATTGGGTTAGTTCACAAGTGCCATATGTGTATGCAGAGGAAACCTAGATTCACTAAATTTCATCAGTTTAATACTGAAGACACTGAAAACATATTTCTTTCGCTGACAAATTTCTGGTATTTTCTTTAAGCTAATTTTAGTGATTTTGGATATATTATAATAGGTAATTTTTCCAGTTAGTATTCTGAAATAATAATATGGGGAAAACTGACCATAAAAGCAAAGTTACAGTATGTACTATGAAAGTACCATAAGAATCTATAAAATTATTCCTGAAGGTTAAGAGTAATGGGATTAAAACTCTCAGAATAAAACACACACGCTAGCTTGCCTCCTGCTTATTAAGTGTTTCTTAACACTGTACAGGAAAGTATGGTCATTTGAAAAGTTCAAGTACCATCCAGTATGATTATACATGGCTGAAAAACTTTTTTTTTTGATGAATTACTTGTGAAAAAATCAGATTCTTATCACTTCATTTTGTGAAATACATATTTGATCTAGAATGGAAAAAATAAAGTGTGTTCTATGTAAGCTATTAATATATGCAAAATAAATTTTTACAAAATCTGGTTTTTAGACTACTATTGGTTATCATTTTATTTTTTTCTATTTGCTTGAAAATGAACTAAATTTTAGAAACATTTAAAATCCTGGAGAATTCCAACCCTTGACTTGTGGGGCCAGGATGAGAAGCTTAGGAAGGAGACTTAGAAATGGCCGGAGACACAGGTGGATTAAACAGGCAGGAACGGTGACATGAAAGCCAGAGAGGGTGAGTACTTCAGAAAGTAAGAATCCATCAACAATGTTAAATGCTACGGTGAAGCCATGTAAGATGTGAACTGCAAAATGTCCAGTGGATTTGGCAACAAAAGGGTTATTGGTAAATTTGACAGGAATGAATTCTTAGAGTTTTAGGGAGTGGAAGAGCAAATAAAGTGGACTGATGCATGAGTGGGTGGATTATCCAGAAAGATGTATTAGTAGGTTGTGGCAAAGGAAGGGGAAACCAAAGCATTTTTGACATAACCTTGTTAGAAATGCTCCAAGAGACGATGTTGATGATGATGATGATGGTGGTGGTGATGATAATGAAGATGATAATATTTGGCATTTCTTGAACACTTCCAGCACACCAGACACTGCAGTAAGCATTTTACATATATTACCTCTTAACAGCCTTCACAATTCCCACTTAATGTTATGAATGAGGCATTGATAGATTAATTTACTCGTTATTTTCCCCTCTGGTTGCCTCCCTCCCTCCTTTCTTCTCGCCCTCTCTCCCTTTTTTCCTTTCTTCCTTCCTTCCATCCTTCTTTTTGTTTCATTTTTAAAAAATTAAATTGAAGTATGTCATTCATCTATGAACATACATAAGCAATAAGTGTTTAGTAAAAGCGGTGAACTTATAAAACAAACATGCATATCATCATACAGGGCTCCCATGCATCTCCCCACCATCAACACCTTGCATCGTTATGGAATATTTGTCACAAATGATGAAATAACATTGTCAAAATATTACTACTAACTATAGTCCATGTCTTACATTTGGTGTATATCCCCCCAAGCCAACCTATCCCTCTTTATTGTCTCTAGTAAATATTTAACTCTTTTTGGATTCTAGGTATTTTGCTATATGCAAGAAATACAACAGTGTTGAAAACACTACATATGCATAATAGATATATAAAATAATATCAGCCTTTATTCATCTTTGCTTCCTGGACAGAAGTCTGTCTTTGTTTACTTTCAAATAACCTAGCCCATCACTTTGTCCATATTAAACCATCTCCATTTGCTTGGGAGAGTTTTCCAGAATGCTTTTCTTACTTCTTTGCTCTCCCCCATATAAACCAGGATACTACATAGTAGCATCTACTCCCATATGTTTGATTTTCTGTGACAGCCATATAGTTAAGACATATTTATGCTTCTCTGAGTGCTCGCAGAGTGTCTCTGATTAGAATAAATCCAGATGAAAGCGGTGAAGACAAACCTTTCCACAACCACCTCCCTCTGGGTTGGTTTTTCTAATATGCCAGCCTAGGAAGTCCAAAAACTTCTTTCAATAGGACTATTTTTATGTGTGACATGTTTCTAAATCTTCTCACTTTCTTCTATATTGTTTGCCCCATAGCTGTCTCTTCTGTCACAAACGGCCTCAGCACACACCATAAAGTTGCAAATGCCTCATTGCTTTCTCTCCTGCATTCCCGTTCATCCTCACCACTGCTGCCAACTGTCCTTTTCTGCACATTGCTTTGGACACAGCCTGTCTCCCCCTCAAAACCAAAAGCATGACCCTCTGGGTTAAATTACATCAAAGGTCCAAGAGCGGCCCAGATAACATTTGTTTATAAGCTTTTATTTCACTCTAGCCACAGCCGTTTGAGTTTTTCTATAATTTGATGACTGCATTTCTTAGTTTAAATCCACTTGTCTCTCAATTTCAGAAACCTTATACAACGTTAGAGCCAAGAATCATTTTTATGTGCTGAATAATGGCAAGATATGTTCGTGGTGTATTTGAAATTCTTCCATCAGCACGCCAGAAAACTACATTTTCAGGAAGCATGTTGGTTTGTCAAGGCAGGAGACGTCTCGCTCCCTCATCCCTGCCTGCTATGACTTTGAACACAGCCTTTGAATCAGTTTTACAGTTTTATGCAAATATTCAAGGAAGATTTTGATTCTGCCTATTTTGGAAAATATGAATCACTTATTAAATAATCAAATTGATAGGCTTTAATTAACGTTTTGGGAAAATGTTTCTGCTGAAACCATGTCCATTGATTTGCTCCCACTAAATCAGGCACTGAAAAATGAGCCATTTTCTTTGGATTTAGTGCAATGTAAAATAATTTTAGCATATCTGTTGCAATTATTATAGTTGTGGAAATCGATTTTCAGTATTATAATACCTTGAGGTTTTTGTTTCTCATCATTATATCTCATGTTATCTTTTAAAGTCTTGTTCCCAGGGTTCCCTTAGATCAAGAAAATTGATATTTAACTTAAAACAATGATATATTTACAGTCTTTATTTTTATGTTTTAATTCTGCTATTGCTATTTGATTTCAATGATCTACCCATTTTTTGTCACCTTCACTCTTGGTTTCCATAGCTTAAATTTTGTGGGTTTTGTCTGATAAGCATAGTCTTCTTCCTGAATTTTTAGCAGAGAGTGAGCAGAGGGATAAAGGATTTATTTGTGAGAGAGGGAAGATGAAGAATTAATCTGTGTAAATCTGAAGACAAAGCACAAAAAATATGTTTCAATCAAGTAAAATTTTTTTTCAAAAATGACATTTTAAAACAGAAGTATACCATGAATGTTCCATCCACATTGTACCGTAATGTCACATATTTGATTGCAACCAAATAGATTCACATAAACAAAATAATTCATAAAGACATAAAGTTTACAGCTTAACAGGGGCCAGAAGGTGAGGGGAAGTGGAAATTATTACTTAATGTGTACAGAGTTTCTGTTTGAGGTAATAGTAATAGATATAGGTGATGGTAGCAGAATATTTTGAAAGCAACTAATATCACTGAATTGTAGACTTGAAAGTGGTTATAAAGATATTTTATTTGTACATATGTTACTACAATAAAAAGTTTTCAAAAAATCTTGAATCATAGGTGCTAGAAAGAATCAGGTTCAAAACATACTTTATATTATAATTATACTTTTTCTGTTACTTTTTTCATCACCTCTCTTCAGTGAGATTTTGAAAAAATCTAAATCTGATAACTAAGAAAATCTTGTTCTAGGCTGCACCAACAACATAAAATTATTGTACTCTAGCTTAATCAAAAATTAAGTTTATACAAAATATGAAGATGTGGAAGAAACTAAATTAATCTAATTCTTCTAACCAAAAGGAATAAATTCCCCACTAAAAAAGCGCCTTGTAATTCCTTTATCTTTATCTTTTTCTTTCTCTTTTCCCTCCCTTTCTTTCTTCTTTCCTTCCCTCTCTTTTTCTTCCTTCCCTGCCCCCTCCCTCCCTCTCTCCCATACTGTTTTGATTACTGTGGCTTTTGATAAGTTTTAAGTTTGGGAAATGTGAGTCCTCTAACTTCATTTTTCCCTTTCAAGATGGCTTTAGCTATTCAGGGCCCTTTACCGTCTCATAATAATTTAATGATTGGCTTTTCCATTTATGGAAAGAAGGTTATTGAATATTGACATCTTCATGATGTTTAGTATTCCAATCCATGAACATGGAATATCCTACCATTTATTTAGGTTTTCTTTCATTTCTTTTAGTAGTATTTTGTAGTTTTCCACATATGTCCTTTACAACCTTGGTTAAATTTATTTCTAGATACTTGATTATTTTAGTTGGTATTGTAAATGAAATTTTTTCCTCTTCAGGTTGTTCGTTACTAGTAAATAGAAACACAACTGATTTTGCATGTTTATCTTGCATCCTTCCACTTTGCCGAATTAATTTATTAGCTCTAGGAGCTTTGTTGTGGATTTTCCAGGATTTTCTGTATATAGGATCATATCATCTGCAAATAGGGAAAGTGTTACTTCTTCCTTTCTAACTTGGATGCCTTTTATTTTATTTTATTTTGTTTTATTGCCTAATTGCTCTGACTAGAAATGTCTAGGATAATGTTGAATAACGGTGGTGACAGTGAGCATCCTTGTCTTGTTCTTGATCTTAGTCTTCACAATTCAGTAGGATGGTAGCTGTGGGCTTTTCATATATGCCCTTTATCATGTTAAGGAAGTTTTCTTCTGTCCCTAGGGTTCTAAGTGTTTTTATCATGTAGGGGTGTTAGATTTTGCCAAATGCCTCTTCTGCATCAATTGAGAAAATCATGTAGATTTTTTTTCCCTTCTTTCAGTTAATGTGGTGTATTACATTAATTGATTTTCTTATTTTGAACCAAGCTTTCATACAGGATAATTCCCACTTGATCATGGCGTATAACTCTTTTAATCTGCCATTGGATTTGGTTTGCTAGTATTTTGTTGAGGATGTTTGAATTTGTATTCGTTAGAGATATTGGTCTTTGGTTTACTTTTCTTGTGGTACCTTTATCTGGCTTAGGTATGAGGGGGATGTTGACCTCATAGAATGAGTTAGGTAGTGTTCCCCTCTTCAATTTTTTGGAAGCCTCTGAGCAGAATTGGAGTAAAGTCTTCTGGAAGGTTTGGTAGAATTCCCCTGTGAAGCCATCTGGTCCGGGACTTTTCTTTTTTGGGAGGTTTTTGATGACTGATTCGATCTATTTACTAGTAATTGATTTGTTGAGATTCTCTATTCCTTCCTGAGTCAATGTAGGTAGTTTGTCATTTTTATTGATCTTTTCAAAGAATCAACTTTTGGTCTTGTTGACTCTCTCTGTTCTATTGTGTTGTGTTTTTTTTTTTTCTATTTCATTTATCTCCACTCTAATCTTTATTTCCTTCCTTCAGCTTGCTTTGAGTTTAGTTTACTCTTCTTTTTCTATTTCTTACAGTTTTGTGGTTAGGTCTCTGATTTGAGGTCTTTCTTCTTTTGTAATGTAATCACTTAGAGCTATAAACGTCCCTCTTCACATTACCTTCATTACATCCCGTAAGTTTTGGTATGCTATATTTTCATTTTCATTCTCCTCAAGATATTTCCTAATTTCACTTCTCATTTCCTTCTTACCCTTCTTAGTTGTTTAAGAATATGTTGTTTAATTTCCACATATTTTTGAATTTTCCATTTCTGCCTCTGATAATGACTTCTAACTTCATTCAGTTGTGCTCAGAGAATATGCATTGTATAAAATTTCAATTTTTTTTTATTTATTGAGACTTGTGACCCAACATATGGTCTATCCTGGAGAATGATCCATGTGCATTTGAGAAGAATGTGTATTCTGTTTTTGTTGGGTGAAGTGTTCTATATATGACTGTTAGTTACAGTCAGTTTAGAGTATCATTTAAGCCTTGTACTTTCTCTTTGTTCTTCTGACTAGATGTTCTATCCATTATTGAGTGTGGTGTATTAAAGTCTCCTGTTGTTAATGTAGAACCATCAATTTCTCCCTTCAAATTTGTCAGTATGTGTTTCATATATTTTGGGACTCTGATATTAGGTTCATATATGTATGAATAATTGTTACATCTTTCTGTTGAATTGTTCCCTTTATCAGTATATAATGACCATCTTTCCCCCTCATAACCGTTTTTGACTTCAAGTCTATTTTACCCAATGTAAGTATGGCCATCCCAGGTCTCTTTTGCTTACTACTTACGTGGTATGTATTTTTACCATCCTTTTACCTTCAACCTGCTTGTATCATTGAATTTAAGATGAATATTTTGCAGACAGCATACTGTTGGGTCATGCTTTTTTTTAATCTTTTCTGCCTGTCTCTCCCTTTTGACTATAGAGTTCAATCCATTTATATTTAAATTCACTACTTATAATACTGGATTTTCTTCTGCTATTTTGCTATTTAGCCTTTATGTAAGTCTTATACCAATTTTGTCCCTTACTTCTGTTAATGCTTACTTTTATATTTATTTGATTTTTTGTGTCACCATATTGGGTGCCTTCTCATTTTTATCTTGGTATCTTTTCCATCTGTTTTCTTTGTGGTTTACCATGAGATTAAAATTTAATATCCTAAATACCTAACAATTTGGTTTGATACCAACTTAACTTCAATACCATGAACATATACTTTTCCTATACCCCTTGTCCACCCATCATTTTTCATACTTGTTACCATTTATATCTTTATACATTGTATGTGCAAAAACATAGACTTATCATTACTTTTTATGCATTTGCATTTTAACACCTGTAGGGAAAAAGCAGCGGAGTTACATACCAAACAATACACTACAATAATATTGGCATTGATAATAACCCAAATGGTTACCTTTACGACAGGTCTTATTTCTTTATGTTGCTTTGAACTTCTTTCCTTTCATTAGGAAGAACTTCCTTTAGCATTGCCTGTAGGGCACATCTAGTGGTGATGAACTCACTCAGCTTTTATCTATTTAAGAATGTCTTAATCTCTTCCTCATTTCTGAAAGAAAGTCTCACCAGATATATAATTCTTGGCTGGCAGTTGTTTTCTTTCAGTACTTTTAAATATTTCAATCTGCTGCCTTCTTGCCTCCATCATTTCTGATGAGAAATCGGC
>PVKH010048770.1:0-10168 GCA_004027955.1 Chaetophractus vellerosus | reverse complement strand
AAGCAGATTGAGAGAAGCAGAGATTGGAGAGAAGCAGAGATTTGGAGCAGCAGATTTGAGAAGCAGTTCTGATGCTGGAGTGAGCCGTTCGCCCGATAGTCTACAGCTGCCTTGTGGAGAGATGCAATGCATAGAAAGCCTCATGGTCTACAGCTGAACTCGTGAAGGAAACAGAAGCTAAGCCCGGAGAGAAACGCAGCCCCGGGAACAGAGGAATCCAGAAGCCTGAACCCTGGAGACGTTGGCAGCCATCTTGCTCCAAGACATGGACTTTGGTATGGGAAGAAATTTATGCTTTGTGGCCTGGTAACTGTAAGCTTCTACCCCAAATAAATACCCTTTGTAAAGACCGACCAATCTTTGGTATATTTCAAAAGGCACATCTGTGGCTGACCAAAACACATCCCATTTTAAAAATAGGTAACTAGAAAGAAGGAAAAAGAATAGCAGCTATGAATGCCAGGCAAGTCATTGAGAGATTGAGAGTGATGAGGTTTGTTTGTTTGTTGTTTATTACTGGAATAATGAAAGAGCTCTGGAAGTGACTGGGGTGATGAATGCACAAACATGTGATTACAACGAATACCATTGATTGCACTCTTTGGATGGATTTATGCTTTATTAATATGTATGAGTAAAATTGAAACAAAAATAAGAAAAGAAAAATACGAAATGTACAAAATAAATTAGAGAGACAGAAATGAAATAGCAGCTATGTATTGCAGGGGAAGCTTAGAGAGATTGAGAGGTGAATATTAAGGGGTACAGATATTTGTTTTTTGGTTTATTACTACTATTAATATTGGAATAATGAAAATACTCTAAAGGTGACTGAATAGATGAATGCACAACTATGTGATTATACCAAATGCCACTGATTGTACTCATTGGATGGGTTGCATGCTATATTAATATCTATCAATAAAACTGATTAATTTTTTAAATAGGTAAAAGATTTGACTATCAACCGATCAATGGATAAACAAATTGTGCTATATAAATATAATGGAATATTATTCAGCCATAAAAAGGAATGAAGTTCTAATGCATGCAACAACATGGATGATCCTTGAAGACATCGTGTTGATTGAAATAAGCCAGACACAAAGGACAAATGTTGTATGATCTCACTGATATGAAATAATTTGAATAAGCAAAGTCATGAAGTCAGAATTTGGAGTATAGGTTACCAGGGTCTAGATTGGGGGTAGGGCATGAGGAGTTACACAGGGTATCTATTTGGGTTGATTGTAAAGTTTTGTCAATGGATGGTGGTGATAGTAACACAAAATTGTGAATGTCATTAACAGCACTGAATTACATATGTGAATGTGATTCAAAGCAGAAATTTTAAGTTGTATGTATGTGTAGCCATTTGGCAGTTTGACACAGTTATAAATTCCAAAAATATATATTGGATTATGCTTGTAAACTGATCTGTTAATCTGGGCATGATTAAGTTATGATTAGGGTGTTGACTGGGCCATGTCAGTAGGTCATTGAGCCCCACCCCTTGGTGGGTGGGGAATCAAATATAAAAGGCATGGCAAAGGATAAAGTTGGAGTAGTTTTGATGTTGGAGCTTTGATGATGGAGCCCAGGGAGGTGAGCAGATGGAGGAGCTTGGTCATGAAGAAGGAGAGAAGGCCCCTGGAAAGAGATAGGCCATTTGCCTGATAGTCTACAGCTGGCCTTGTGGAGCAAGGCATCTAGAGAGTCTCATAGTCTACAGCTGACCTTGTGGAGGAAACAGGAGCTAAGCTGTGAGAGACATGGAGCCCCAGGAAGAAAGGAACCCAAGAATCCTGAATCCTGGCAGCTGTCTTGCTCCAACACGTGGCAACAGACTTTGGTGAAGGAAGAAACTTATGGTTTATGGCCTGGTAATTGTAAGCTTCTATGCCAAATAAATGCCCTTAATAAAGACCAACAGATTTCTGGAATTTTGCATCAGCACCCCTTTGGCTGACTAAGACAATATGTTACTAGAATAATTTTTTTTAAATGAACACCCAGATAGAAATCCAAATTAAAAATTTAAATATTAAAACATCAATTACTCCTCTACCACCCATAATTATTTATTATTAAATTACAAAACTGATTATTACAAAAGAAGAAATAATATTGAGTGTGTCTAATTAAAAAAGCAGAAATTCTACTCCCCTTTCCTTCTGATCCTATTGCTAACAATTTGTTGTGTATCCTTGTAGATTTTTCTGTGGGTAAATACAAATATTTAAATATATATAATAAATATACATATATACAAATATAGAGTAAGCAACATCCTGAGTATAAAATACGTTTTGTACTTAGTCTGTAATTGTACTTAGACTCAAGTCCATTCAACCTAAAACTGGGGTGTATGTTAAAATGCATTTGCTAAACTAGGTATTAGTTCCCTGTTGAAAAAGTGTAATAAATATTAATCAGATTTGCAGTTTGGCACACAAAGTGCTATTCTGCCCAAAAAAGGACTTAATCATGCAAAAATTCTGAAATCTAATGTTCTAAGGCCTGAAATCTTCTAAGCTTCTTCTCACCTCACAACCCCAAAGCCTGACAGAGCAATCATTTTTATAGAGTTAATAATAATTCAAAATTTCCAAGTAAAAAGTTGCCTATACACATCTTAGCACTTGTTTAGAAATATCAGGAACTCCTTAATAAGTTGTTCAATTACACAGGTCCAATTCTATGAAGGATACACTGCTTTCTAAAAAGGTTTAAAAGCTATATGCACTGAAAGCAGAATTAAAACTTTTTGCTATTAATGCTTTTATGCAACATAAGAACTAAAAAGTGAGCATCAAAAGGCATTGCTCATATTGTACATATTTGGAAACCTGAACAAAATGTTATTTTATGCTGTTCCTAGGCAGGGTATAACATGGTTGACTTTCCTTCTTCTCCTTCTTCTAATAGAACACATTTTGGTTTCATAATTTTTTAGGCATGTTTTTTTTTTCATAGCCCCAAAAATTCATTACTTTGATGACCATTTATCAGAGACCCAAGTTCAAATTATAATACCTACTGAGATAGCAAATAATTCAGCCTCAGTCACTGTATATGTGAAAATGGGCTGTGTACTAGACAAATGGCCTACCTGTCTCTGACAAAGATTAGGTCATCATTTAAAGAAACAACAGATCTCCAAAACAATTAGAAGGACAAACAAATACAAGGTTCATTTTTGCTTATGTTTCTGTTTTTAGTGTAGATTCTTCATTTCATATAGTTAAAACATCATCAAAGTATTATGGCATTGGCTTGAAAGATTCAGTAATGTAATAATAGAGACACTTTACAATTTTTACAAAATACAAATTATTCAATATATCTGCATCTGATTTCTCTTTTACACTAGGGCATCTTGTAAATCCGTGCTACTTCAATCTTCATAAAAATGTATAAGCTATATTATGCTAGAGTTGTAGGCAAGAAAAAAGTCATTACAGGTATATATCTCTCCAGATATAAGTATGCCCTATTTTGTTCCTCTCAAATTTCTAAACTCTTTTTCATTTCTCATCTATCTTGCGATTAGAATAAAGAAGTGAACATTATTTTGAGAGAAAGGTACACTGGCTACCTTATACTGTGGGATATTTTGGTAAGTACAACAGAGTCTATACTTTACTCACTAATCTTAAAGATTCAGAAAACAAATTTATTAGCAGAAAACCAGATTCACCTTTCAGGGTAGACTCCTATTAACCAAATATACTAAAGTTTATTTATAGAGTGACTTTTTAAAATGGCCAATATATAGTATATTCTTTACCTATAGGTGGAATGAAGGCCAGAAGGAAGACCAATTAAATTAAGAATGGCAGTTTATTAATTTTGAATAAGAGAGGTTTGCCTTCTTCTATAATAGCCTCCCTTGCAGCTAGGGATTGCCTTGTTAAACAGTCTTTAATGAGATGTGCAGTGAAGTTTGCTGAAGGGGACTGTGGGGAAAGTTTAGTTTTCTCAATAAAGAGAATGACAAATGTTCTTTTGTGTCTCTTTACCCTTTACTCTTTCTCCCTTTTTCTTTTTAAAACATTTTATTATGAAAACTTTTAGACACAGGCAGACATAGAGTAGTATAATAAAATTCTCATATGCTTATCACCCAATTTCAAGAATTGAGCCAATTTTGTGCCATTTATCTTCTTTATGATTTCTTTTCTTTTTGGAGTGTTTTAAAGTAAATTCTAGATATCATAACACATCACCCAAAAACTCTTCAGTATGGCTCTCCAACAGATAAAGACTTTCTTTTTAATTAACATGTACATGATGCCATTATCACACATAACAAAGTTTAAAAATTTCTTAAAATTATCCATGTGTAAAAATCCCAATTGTTTGAAAAATATCTTTTTACTTTTAACTGGTTCCAAACAGCAATTATACAAGGAAACATTACATCTGGTTGCTGTATTTTTCAAGTCTTTTTCAATCTTTGAGAGTTTCACATTCTTTTTTCTGTTGTATAAAGAAACTGTATTATTTAACTTATAGAATTTCCCACATTCTATATTTGGCTGATTGTTTCTTTATGGTACCATTTAATGTGTTCCCTCTGTCTCCTTTTCCTAGAATGAATTATTTCTCCAAAATGATATGTAAGCAGAAACCTTGTTCAGTGATTTTCAGGAAAAATTTTGTTTTCTCAATATAAGGGATGTTCCTTGTTGAAAAAAAAAATGGTATTTAGAGACCATAATCTGAACATCAGTGCTGGAACTGAAATAACACAATTGGAATAACTCTCCAGCTTACTCAACTCTCAGACGAGATAACTCTGTGACATGGTTTGTACTGTTTCTGAAAGTTTCCCCATAAGATTAAACTCCTCCAATAGCTGGCTTAATAGAATGCCTATTATTGGCTCCCTTTTCCCTGTATTATTTCCCTACTTTCCTACTGGTGTCACCTGAACTTTCCAAATAAACTATTTGCACTTGGATCTTTGTCTCAGAAACAGGGGAAACCCAAACTAAGACAATTATTAACCAAAATTATTTTCTTGCTCTTTTATACTCAATATTTAGATGAGCAAGGAAGGAAAAGACCTTGTGTTTAAGTGTTTTACATGTTTTATATCTCATTAAATCCATATTACAATAATGTGAGGTAAGATTTATACAGGAAAAGAGAGAAGTTTAGCAAACTGTGTCCATGGTCTTGCTGCTGGGATTTCAATGCAGGAATAAAGTCTCCACATGTAGCTTTTTTCCAAACTAATCTCAATTAGTTTTATTTCCTCAAAGTACTATTTTATCTTGCTCATCTGTTTATTTACTTATTGTCTGTCTCTCTCCCACTTCCTTTAGAATGGAAGCTACATAAGAGCAAAGACTTTTGTCTTCCTTAGCATATCCCCAGAGTTAGGGGTATATTTAGGAACTCAATGCACATTTTTTAAAATAAATAATTTAATCTTATAATCACACAAAATATTTTGGACTCTATTTTATAACTTTTTATCTTTTACAAGTTTCTTTGTAACTCAATCCCACTTTGCTGAGTTCCCAGAAAAGCCATCCTTCCTTGCTGTTCCATTCATACTCTTGCCTTAAGCACTTTGTACTTACTATACTCTCTGCCTGGAATGCTCTTTTCAGAAACAGCCCTCATGGCCTGTTCCCTTACTTCATTCAGGTCTCTTCTGAAATATCACCCTACTAGACCTTAATGCTTTATTTTTCTCTATGGAGAACCAGAAATAAATAAGGAATCAGTCATATTTATCTAGCTATCTATCCCTACTAGACTACAAGCTAAATGAGAGAACAATACCATCCATAATTCTTTCCTGGTATATTCTCAGACTTAAAACAGTTCCTAGTATGTAGTAGACACTCAACAAATTTTGTTGAATAGATGAGCACAATTGGAAATGATACTGTCACAAAATCAACAATCTCTCCAAAATTATTTTTGGCTTTCTGAAACCTTCTTCAAAAATAACCAATAATAAATATGAAACTAAGGAAATTGAAACTTGGACATAGGACAATCAGTGCTTAACTATAATTGCAGTCCAACAGAAGAGGTTTAACTTAAGAGGCTATTGTATTATAAGATACAACACATGGATTCAAAATACACACTTTCTGGCCCTCAGATGTAAGAAATTCATCTCTACCAGATCTCTGCCAGATCTCCACCATGTGTACCTCTTAAACCTAAATGTAAAACTTCACATTTGATTGAATATCATCTCGTTAGTTTTAGCTCAGTCTTCCCACCACAATTGTTAATTTTCAACAGTTCAGTGAAAATAGAATGATAAAGTCCACTTTTCAAAATGGTGTACTCTTACAGATCTTATAGGGTACCGACATTCTCATCTCCCTCTTGGAGCTTGATTGATTACTCCTTTTCCTTATGTTCATTAATCTCATCACCTTATCTTTTATACCACTTCATTTTAGCAGAAAGGTAATAATAAAACCCTCATCCATTATCCTTTTACTCATCTAGTCAAGCGGAAATGGTTAATAACATGCTACAAATTGAACTTCAATCACCTCATTTTCTCCTTTGTTGAATACACATTAAAATATATTCCAAAAGTGCAATTTGTTTTACAGGAGAATTTGTGTTATATTGCTACAGACAACTAAAATTAAGTGTTTCTCAGTTTGGTTATTAAATATATCCAAGTGCTCTTTTATCTATAATACTAAAACATTAATTCATTTTATTAGGGTATAATAATACAAGAGCTTTATCTCCTAGAACACAAAGACATCTAAACTACCTAATAGTATGTGTTATATGATGGGTCATTTATCTTTTAAAAAAATAGTGATAATTTATGAATTGGTACATTATTAGAGATGAAATTGCCCTCTATTTTTAAAAGTTAATTTGTTTACATGCAGCGTTATCTTGAAATGCAAGCCCTATTAGTGAAGAAGTCTATAACTGTCATATAAATCTGAAAAAGAAGAACAGATATATACATAAAATAGAAAGACACAATGATTTAAGATTATAATACCATAACCTTTGAATGGAATAAATCCATATGTAATTAGACAATGTCTTCAAAAGAAGAATGGGGAAATGACCTCCGAATTTACACAAAATTTTTGTATACATTACAACAAATAACGGTTGAACTGACTTCAAATAGACCTGAAACTACTAGGGAGAAGATAACTCTTTTTGTGGAGAAAAGATTTTGTACAAGTTTCGGTGGATATCTTCCATTTCTCTGAAATTGGACATGTTCACCAATTAACTAAAAAAAAAAGGCCTACAGCAAATGTTGGAAAACTTAACCAGATAATGAACACTCGTTGGATAATTGAATTCATTCTTTGACTCTAGAAAAAATTTCAGCAACTGACTTAACATCAATAACTAAGACACCAGACTGCCTCACTTGTTAGGAATAAAACCCACTCTAAGTGGGGAAAAAAATACATATATAGTAAACCTATTTTCTTACACTGTTTTTTTAAATGTGATTTTTTATCCATTATATTGTTTCACTATAAAATATACACATAGATGATATATGACAATTACAAAGTTATTAAATTTTAGAGCACTTACTAAAGTTCTTGGTTTGTCAGAATCACGAACAAGTAGTATATCAAATTTATATATTTTTGTTTTCATTTGTTTTAAGACTTTTTAAAACATCATCCAGTATTCTCAATGAATAAGCCAACTCTTTTTCTGTATGATTATACACTTCCATTAGTGGAAGATTTTTAGATACCGGTTATGTTAGGTGTTAATTACATGCCATGGTTATTTTATGTTCTCCATCAATAATCCTTGTTTTCTTTAAGGGCCACAAAACAAGAAAAAAATTATAATAGCAATAGCCTGAAAGTTTGTAAATATTTTTTTCCTACAAAGATTGTTAAGAACATGATACTGAGTTTATAATTGCATATATTGAATATATATGTTCTTTTTTAAGGGAGAGGATAAATTAAAATTTTAATACCGTTTAGAATATAAAAATTCGGGCCCGGCTAGATAGCTCAGTGGATAAAGAGCGCGCTGGGATACCACATGGGAGGCCCTGGGTTCGGTTCCCGGGGACCTCTCCTAGCGGGCAGACCGCCTTGAGAATGGCAAGCCGCCATGAGCGGGCCGGAGCCGCCGTGGGCAGGGCAAAATGCTGCCACGGACAGGGCAAGAGCCGCCACGGGCGGGGCAGGTTGCCCGCAAATGGAACGCAGCCAGCCACCTGCGAACTGAAGCAAGAACCGGCCGTGAATAGAAGCAGAAGCCGCCCACAAGCGGGGAAGGCCGCGCCTGCGCAGTGACCAAGTCTCGGTGTGTCGCCGCAACGGGGGGGAAGGGGAGATACGTAATAAAATAAATAAATCTTTAAAAAAAAAATAGAATATAAAAATTGGAAGCAAATGAGTTCAATTTAATGAGGATTCAAGCAAATCAGCTGCATACTGAGAACTCCAGTTAATATGTCAGAAGTTTTGCCCCAGTGATGACAAAATCAGTGTGATGAAACTGTGACAAACTGATGAAAGCCCATTTCATTTAAGAAATCATTTCACGTAATTAATGGTAAATAGCAAAAGGTAATAAATGAAAACATTTTTTTCATACTTTTTATATTCTAAAATGCTTTTATATTTAGGCATAATGGTTTCAGATTTTTATATTCCAGACTCCTCTCCTCTTACCTTTACAAATCTATTCTTACTGTTTAAGTCCTTTCTCCCAGGTCTCTCTCCACCTTTGTTTCTACCTTTAAACATACATTGTAATGTCACCCCTTTTGAACAGCACGAATCTTAATTCACACAAAAATAGTAATTCCCCAGTTCCTACTTAAAAAAAAAAACAAACAGATTATTACTTAAAGCTTTTTTGTTGGCTGGGTAATATTTTGGCCCATTGATTAGAGACCAATCTACCTTAAAAACAAATTTGACATACTCAAAATTGAAAATATAAAATGTTTTTTAGCATTCTGTGTTTTCTGATGTTATTCTTTCCTAAGTAAACTAAAAGGCCAATGACAAAGAAGCACTTAGTAATATAAAATCGTTTGATTCTTAAGACAAGGGTGCTGTTGAAGAGTAAATCCCAGACCTACCAGTTTGCCCATACATTTGCTAGTATTACTCCTACACATTAGATTCACAGAGGCGGTATGGTTAAGAGAAGCTTTACATGGTTATGGCAGATCAAAAGACATTATGTGTTTTGCAATATGCGTTATAAAACATCATCCGTGTCATAGCTTTTCTAAAAATATTTACTTTAATCAAGCCTTTAAATTTAACTGACAATTTACATGAATTGCAGAGAATAAAGAGAAAAGCTAAATAATTACTACAAGAAAGCAAACAAATGTTGAAGGTAGGACCTCTACAGGACAAATGGTTAGGGAATTCAACAAGTCAGTGTCACGAATAAAGGATTATTCTAGAATTAAAGAGACTGGGTGAAACAACCAGATTCAATGAGTTGTCCTAGATTATTAGATCTTGGTTTGAGCAAACTGTAAGGGATATTTTTGGGACAAGAGGATATATTTAAATAAAGATTAGGTATGAGATAATATTAAGGAATATTACCATTAATTTTGTTAGATGATACTATTTTACTCTCTATAGGAAAATGTATTTAGGGATGGGCTGTCAGGTGTCCTATTTACTTTAAAATCCTTCAGCATTGGGAAACGGATATGGCTCAAGCGATTGAGTTCCTGTCTATCATATAGGAGATCCAGTGTTCGAGTCCCAGGGCCTCCTGGTGAAGGGAAGCTGGCCAGCGCAGCGAGCTGGCCCACACAGAGTGCTGGCTCACGCAGGAGTGCTGGCTCATGCATGAGTGCTGGTGCAGCAAGATGATGCAACAAAAAGAGATACAGAGGAGAGACAATAAGAGAAGCAGCAGACCAGGGAGCTGAGGTAGCACAAGAGATTGAGCACCTCTCTCCCACTCCAGAAGTTCCCAGGATTAGTTCCCGGTGCTGCCTAAAGAGAAGACAAGCAGACACAGAAGAACATACAGCAAAAGGACACAGAGAGTAGACAATGGGGCAGGAGAGAAATAAATAAATATTTAAAAAAATAAAATAAAACAAATTCCTTCAGCATTTCAACTGTGGTAGTGACTAAAAGGAGGCACACAAAGGGATTCTTGGTCTGGTATTGATCTGTTT
>PVKH010048769.1:0-10180 GCA_004027955.1 Chaetophractus vellerosus | reverse complement strand
TTCAGAAATTCCTGTGTTTTACACAAAACTTTCTATTCCTGGGCCCCACCCAAGACTCACTGAATCAGCCTCTCCCAGATTCTTGGGAGCCCCAAGGAGTTTACTAAGGTAGATTGTTTAAGAACCTCGTGGTTAAGAGAATCACATTTGAGCTAGCTCTTTACCTAACACTGATAGCTAAATTTTCTCATCTTTAAAAATAAACTAAACCTCTACATCTTCTCTATTCTTAGAGAAAAGCAAGAGATTCTAAAACATAATTTCATGTTTCCAGCTTTCCAAAGCATGGACTTTCCTGAGAACAGAAACTTGCATAGTTTTCTTCCAGTCGTCTTATCAAGTTAGATATTCTTTGCACCTCCAGTGGGGTTGATATTATAGTAAGAATTATTGACAGTGTTTTGCAGAAGTTGCAAAAGCCTTGGAAACAAACCATGCGTAAATCATCTGTGGTGAGAGGCATCTAAACTTGCCCAAGTTGTGGCAGCAGAGGAAGACAGACTCTAGCTTAGCATGCATTTAGTCATCTAAATACAATCTTCTACAAATGGAGATTTGTAGGGTAATAATTCCAGGACCTAATCTCCCTTGACAGCTGCGAGGCCTTGGTTTATGAGACAAATCAGAAGTGGTAAAATTACAAAACTGGATGTTAGCCATAAGTCAGCCTGTTTGTAATGTGGATAAAAAATGGGGCAATTTGTTTTTGCTCGTCCGTCTGTGTTGCTCTTAGTTGACGCACAAATCAAAAGCTACAGTGCCACTAAGATGAAAGCAGTCATTTGGGTGTCTGTCTTTTTCTTTTCAAACTTTCAAGGATGGTTCAACTTAGTTTATCTGTTTAATACCAGCTAAGTGAAATTGAATTTTACCGTGCTTTACAGAACATTATTAATTTCAACGCAATGAAAATTTTCCCAGGTTGTAGTGATGTTGAAATGCCTAGATGGATCCTTCTAGATTACAAATGTGTCCCAAAAAACAGGTGGGGGTGGGGAATCTTCCTTAGTGCTCGTTTTCAAGCACCGCCTCGTGCCTTAGCCAAGCAGTCGTTACCTGAACAAGGACGTCGCTTTTCCTTCCGGCATCCTTGGCAGTTGGGTAACGTGGCTTGTCTTTTCGCTGGGATTTCAGACCCGTCTGCACCCCCGGCCCCAGCTAACCTCCGGCTTGCAAACTCCACGGCCAACAGCGACGGCAGTGTGACGGTGACGCTGGCGTGGGACGCCTCCGAGGAGCCCGACGTGCCGGTGCACCACTACAAGGTGTTCTGGAGCTGGACGGTCAGCAGCAAGTCACTCGTCCCCACTAAAAAGAAGCGGAGAAAGACCACAGATGGGGTAAGTGGGAGGTGGGAGGAGGCGTGCGGGGAACCTTTGAACTCCAGGCGGCTGGACTGATCGTGGATCCTGCTGGGCAAAGAGCGGGTGAGGGTGGAGGAAAGGTGTCCATGCCGCTAGCTGTACCCAGGGATGTTCGGACACTGGAGGAGCCTGCCGGCAATTTTGCCTTCTACATTTTGGGTGAAAATGATAGAATGAGTTCTGTGAGCCACTCGTACCCACGTGGTAGTCACAACTCTAGACCAGGAAGAATTTAAGTTAGCTCCATCTTGGCTGCTTAGCAATTGAAAACATCAGGCTAAATGTCCTTAGACTTAGGGCTTTAAAAAAGAGGTTCCTAAAAATTGAAGAAGAGATGTTTCTGGCTTTTCAGTTGCAGGGTGTTTCCATCTGTAATGTCACCAGTGGAATGACGAACAGCTTAAAAATGCATATTTGACTTTGTGTTTTCCTCATTGATTAAAAGGATTTGTAATGGTTTATTCTCTGGGGGCCAAGTAATTAAATCTTCATGGAACCATTTCTGCAATGAGCTTTCTAATGAATATTTTGAATTAAATGAAGTGTTCAGTGCATGGAAAGGAGGTATTTGATTTTTTTTGGTATATATTCCTCTGCCTTGTTGTTATAAAATTTATATAAACACCTGTCCTCCTAATTTATAGTCATGTTCCATAAATAGACAAATGCTTTTAAAAATGAGAAAAATTTTTGCACTAAAGTTTCCAAATATCTATGCCTTTTAGAATATAAAATATCTTGAAAAGGCTACATCACTGATATTTAGCTATATTCTATTTTGGTTTTATTTTTAAGAACATTTCTGGCAGTTCTATCTTTTATTCTGAAAAGTTTCAGAATCGCAGGAACCTCAAGCAAACTGTGATGTAATAAAATGTTGACCCCTCCCCCCCATGCACACCAAAAATACCAAACAGCTTCAAGGGGATACTGGGAAAATTTGCAGCTTATTTCTGTTGTAGATACAATGGGTAAATAAAAGGTAAACAGTGAATTTAATTCTAATTGATAAGAGACCCAGAGGCCTACAAATCATGGGTCCCTGTTTGATGAGTGACTTATATTTTTGGATCCACGGAGGCAAGCTGCATTTTTTGAGTGAGTCATTAAAGTCTCAGTGTGAAAGTTTGACCGGTTCAGGTTAGGATTAGAAATCAGAAGAGGGCAAACAACATGAGAAATTTGGTAATGTTCTCCTTGAGTATCAATGTTTTCCCATTTTTAAAAATACCCTTCTAATATCTTTGCTAAGTAAGGGGATTGGGAAATTTCAAGGAATTGCTCTCTTTCAAAAGTGAATTTTATTTTAATTGTTTGAATTAAATTGGGGAGAGTGATAAACAATCAAATAATAAGAGCCCCCAACTACAAGACCTGGGGCTGGGTGCTGTACGCAGACATCCCTCCGTTAAAGGGGGACAGGAGTCCATGAGGAAGCAAGAGTGTTTCACGCCCGATTCCAACTGGGGGGCTGCTTCTCGAGGTCACCTTGAGAAGGGACCCGGGTCCAGCCCTCAGCCTCGCGGTCCCGGACATGCAGCTGCGTCTGCCTTCCCGAGCGCGGGGCAGAAGAAAGCTGATTTCCAAGCACTGATTCTGCAAGAGCCGGAAGCGTCTAACGACGCTTTCCATTAGTCAACAGTAAGGTCGTGCCCGTGGTCCTGGGATGGTCCCGGCAATCACGTTCTCTCCTGAAAACTCGTGGCCCAAGCCCTGACTCAGGACATAGGAAGAGTTACTTAAGTGAGTGACTGTCGGATGGCCCGGAGTGGAACCCCTTTAAGGCAGCGCGTTCCGCACATAAACTGGGAATGCGCTCTGCTGGGAAGCCTGCACTGCTGACTCCCCCCTGCGTGCTGCTCCAGGAAAGGCTGCAGCGGCGTTTGCTTCCCAAAGGTGGATTCCACCGCTTGGACCCTTTATAGACAAGTCAACTCTGATAGCATCAGTGTTATTATGATTAAGATTATTTTAGGAGGCGCCGGGGATTGAACCTGAGACCTCATACCTGGGAAGCAGTGCTCAACCACTGAACTACACCCGCTCCCTGCTATTATATATTGATGAGTGTTTTGAATTCTAAGACAACGGCCTTATTTCCCTTCATTACAAGTTCTTGCAAGGGACCTCACTGTCCTACTTATATCCACAAGCTATAGGAAAACACTCGCTTCCAAGTGACAAAGTCTGTTTTAGTCTTGGTCCCAGCATGAATTAGTTGTATTCACTTGCATATGCCACTTGGTCTGCTGATCTTAGTAGAATTCTTGTCTGGCCTAAGGCTTTTGGGAAAATTATGTTGTTTTTATTGGTTTTGTTTAATATTGCACACAATATACAGAGAATCAGAGGTATTAACAATAATTATGGCCCAAAATAATCTTGAAGCATTTTGTTAGGTTGATTTGTCTTATAACTTTTGGTGGAAATCTACTCCTAGAAGTGTTAGAATAGATATCGTATAATTAGAAGAATGCTGATTCATAATTTCTTCCAGGTACCATAATGACGCATAAAATATGCCGTGATAAGCCTGTGTGAGTTTTATAAACATCTGTTTCTCTGCAGTATAGCATCTAGAAGAGGGGGCTCCAAACTGGCCATTCCATGCTACCTGAGAAGATCCAGTAAAGGGATGGGAGCATCCTTAGGAAAATACATTTGGTCTATCTACGAAATTTATTTTGATCAGTGATAAAACTAGATATTTAGATCTTAAAGATGTAGGACAGTTTCTGATCTCATAAAACTACAGACATACGTGAGCTAGACGGTGGTGTGCCTTGTCGTACCATACCAGTGTCTGCAAAGAAGGCAAGAGACCTGGAAGGCTTGCGATGGAGTTCTGGTATATTCTCTTCACTTGCAGTCTCACAATTCTGTGGTCCTCGAGAGGCTTCAGCCAGACAGCAGCTACATGGTGGAGTTGCAGGCCATCGCGTACTGGGGACAGACACGCCTAAAAAGTGCGAAGGTGTCTCTTCATTTCACGTCCAGGTCCACACAAACAACCCACAATAGTAAGTCGCCTTATAATTCTTCTACAGCATGCCATGACCTGAAAAGCCATCATTATAAAATCTAGACATAATTGAGTGAGAGGGAGTGTCTACTTTGGAATCATATGCTAAATCATCAAACCAATAAACAAGTTACTGTGTCCTGTTAGCTACCATGTATAAAATAGTTTTCCTTTTGAATCTTGTGACACAATATTTGGTGTCAGAATGGAAACTTAACAGGAAAACTTACCATGTATCATTCTAAGCTATTATTTTTATACTTTCATTATCTTGGGTTCCTGCCCATAGGCTGCCTTGCATTTCAGGAGCTGTACCAAGAGAACATGTGCAGTTTTATAACTGTTTTATTCGTCCTAACAACAGGGTACACACATTTGATTGCTGTTTCAAAGTGATCATACCTGCTGCTTGAAAGGCTCCCAAATACTCAATTGGGCACAGTCACTAAATGCTTTCCATATTGGTCTCCTTATTTCAAGTTGTCCTAAACTATGTTCTTTATGCGTTGAGCAAAGCAAAAGGAGACCTGATATGGCCTCCACAGGAGAGATAAGAAACCAGTCACTTCCATCTTCTGGCTTTGTTGAAAAGCGGATCCTGGTGAGAACTGCCCTGTGGATGCTCCTGGCCAGGTGTCAGGAAACTGGGGCAGTTTTAAAGAGAGCCTGCAGGAGAGGCAGGCTCAGGATGGCGGACTTCCTAGGTCGGAGAGCCTGCCCTCACGGCCGCGTGCAGCTCGCTGTGGGGACGCGTGTGAGAGAAAGGCTGGGCTGGCTGGCTCTGCGGAGTTAGGTGCGCTAATGGCACATAACCCCCTTCTACTGCCTGGGGAAAGCGTGGATCCATACGAGCAGGTTTGCTCAAAATGGTGCTTTCAAGAAGTTCTAGAGTCAGAGCTCCCTACCTTTTCGAGAACTGAACAGACGCTTCGGAGACTGAGTGGGTTTGAAACAAGCCACTATTTTCATGTGTGAGTCTGGGCATAAAAGTTCTTGTGAACACCTTGCTATGTGTTTCGTGACTTCAGTCTTTTTCATCCATTCATCCGCTCCTTCATGCCAGTGACAGTGCATGACTACTACTTATGACGTTACTATGCATTCTAGTTGGACACTTTGGGGATAGTTCATAGACATTATAGCCTAGATTTGCTGGATACACACTGTATCTACACATAGCTACATACACATGCACGCACACATATACACACAGACATGCATTTTTTCCAGCACTCTGCCTTGAAAATGCCTAATACTGATTTTGGGAGCTCCACCTGTAAACGTACTTAGCCAAAGAGCAGAGTGGCCTGTGCAGGGCCACAGGGCCAGTGGAAACAGGAGTGGCACCCGTGGCAGTGGGAAGGGAACGAGCGTGCAGGAGTCCTGAGGAACAAGCGAGCGAGCGAGGGGCTCCCGGGCTCAGGGTGCCCTCCACGCAGATGCAAGGGAAGGGCGCGCGTGAGTGCCAAAAGCTGGACCGGAGTGTGGGGGGCTCGGCATCTGGGAAGAATGGAGGAGGAGCGGGGCGGGCCTCTCCCTTGGGCTGCCATTTACTCTCCTGCACTGAGCAGCCATCTATGTGCTAAGGCCCCCCCAGCCTGGAGCCCCCCTCAGTTCCAGGGTCCTGCATTCTTCTGCCTGCTCAGCACCTCCATCTGGGTGGCTCCCGGGCACCCCAGACCCCCTCCCACCTGCTCCTCACCCACGCTTTCCTCGCTCCGTCCACGCTCTACCATCCACCCTTGTGCTCAAGCCGGAGATCTACAAGTCCGCCTGCGTTCTCTTGTCTTGCTCTGGGGGCATCCAGTTCCTCAGAAAGTTCTTTCGCCTCTGATTCTCTGTGGAATTGATCAGTGCCTCTCCTTTCTCTACCGTCATCACCACCAGCCATCCAGGCCTCCAGGCACGTGGCTGGGACTCTTCATTTACTACTCCCTGCCTTTCACCTTAATCCATCTCCAGGTCCTTTTTCAAGCCTGTCCCAGGAAGTAGGACTTAAGTAAATGTCTCTCAGCTGAGTATAAGTGTCTCTCCATTCAGCCATCTCTACACTGCCCTTTCCAGTGTTCCAGGTTTCAGCAGTCGAGTCTGATGTGGTGGTGAGTACTGGAGGGGAAGGGAGAAGCAGATGGCTTTGGGTCTCATTTTCCAACAGCCAAGGCTGTTCACCTTTTATATGCCATTTGTAGGTTTTAACCATGTCCTCCAAGAGTTTGTGTTTTTATTTGGGTGAATTTTCTTTGCTGATGAGATTTTCTGACCAGTTGGGAAGACACTAGAAGGATGGAAGTTAAATTAAATAATCATGTAGAGACAAATTATATTCAAAACATGACAAAAAGGACACTACCTATTTGAGTAGCTGCTTCTGAGGGCTAAATTCTTTTTGTGGACATCTTTAAAAATTAAATCTTATCTTCCTCGACAAATAAAGGTGCATGATAGCTAACCTGTCAGAGACCACTTTATTCTAAGGATCAACTGGTTCCTCTCAAAGGATTTCAGAAAATTAATAGCAGAAAATAACAAAAGAAGTAATAGGGCAAAGCTCCCTGGTAACACTTATTGTTTGGATCTTAGGGAATCCTACAGAAGGGGCTGGGTTTAGAAAGGTTTATGCAAGTTAGAGCTTAATGTTTTTTAGGATTTTACCTCTCAGTGTTGATATATAATCTCACAAACAAGGATATGACTGTTACGAGAACACCGTATATTTCACCAGAAACCAACTAAATGTAAAGAATAATTGCAACTTCATAGTGTAAGCAAGGGAAATTATATTTTACAGGAGGGAGAGTACTAAATGTCATCATATAAATTACTTTTTGAATTATATTTTCCCAAGCCTGCAGGCTACTAGTTGTTTTAATGTGAAATATTTCTACACAAGCCAAGGCTGGATGGCCGTGCAGTTTTATAAAAGGGTCCCTTGAAGGAAGAAGACATAACACTGTCTTTCATAGAAACATAGCTTGTTTTTTAGTGCAGGAGGAATATTTCCATGGCTGACAGATCCCAAATGTTTTATAGTCACCTCATGGAACTGCAATATTTTTCCAGCTCACCAAAAGAAAAAATGGAGTACAGAGAAAGTACTCTGAATCTCTCAAACTGTAAAAGTCAAAAATTTGTCGTTTGAAAAAATAGCATAGATACTCGAGTCTCTTAACTTTTTTATGATTTTTAAAAGCATAAATTAGACATCGTCCCTCTTCAGTATATGGTAGAGATCATTTCTATCCTACTTTTGTTTACTCCTGAAAGGAGAGGTGACCGTCTCTGGGCAGAGGCTCACTTCCAGGCCTGCGAGAGACCTTGAAATTGCATCATGTCTGTTCTTCAGCAACACGGCGTGTTGGTTTTTTCCCGCTCTGGAATCATTTCAGTGAAGGAACAATGATTGGATCTTGAATATATAAAATATGTTCTTACAGTACAATTAAAATTAAAGTTTGGGTAGGATATAAGAGGGAGGAAGAAGACAAAATTCATATAGGGGTTATGCATAATTATCTACAGTTCCATCTTGGTTACCCCCTGGGGACTTGTCAATCTCACAGATTACTAAAGAACCTGGAGACATAACTGGGCTTGTGAAAATCTTAAGTCCTTTAACCAGGAGGATTCTTGGTGGTGTCAGTAGAGAGATGGCTGCTGCCTTGCTCCTCTCCCCCTCCCTGGCTCTGAGCTTACTGCACTGTGGATCTTGGGCCCTGTACATCATGGAGAAGCTTAGTCAGTGTTTCCCAGTTGCCCAAACGTTACTTGAACTCCTTAACTTAAAATATTCTGAATATAAACCTGACTAATGTAACTATCCCAGCCCTTTTAATCAGATCCTCTGGATAAAGGATTTACTGGGCACACCAGTATAATACAAAATAGACAGTCGGTGCACCTTTTCTTATGGATCCCCCACGTTCCTTTATTGGTCCTGCCTCACCCCATAGTTGGAGTCCCCCCATCTACCCTTAACTTTCTCTCATCTTCCCGAGAGTGCGAACCTCACAGCTTTATTAGAAAACTTTCAATAATTTCTAACATTGTCAGTACAGCCTAACCCAACACCTGGGGCTCTTTGGAATTCGGAGAGCATAAAGGTCTTGATTCCAAAAGCAGAAGTTCTAAGACTGCAACTTCTAAAACCAGAGAGTGTATGAAGGAGAGATTTGAGGCCAGGGGGAGATTTGTTGGTATTCTTAAGCCCTCTACGTTGTCACCTGGCTCTCTCTGAGGAGGGATGGAGGGTCATGAGCTTGGCTTGAGATGGCCCTGTGGTTAAATCTCAACTCCTGTTTGAATTGTGTGAACCTGGACAGATTACCTAACATTTCTGTTTTGAACCTATATATACGTATTCCTTGTTCTGTGGCCTGCAGGCCCAGTCCAGGCTAACACCTGCTTTTGTGAATCAAATCTCATTGGGACGCAGCCACCTCACCCGCTTGCGCATAGTCCACGTCTTCTTTCATGGCCCCGCAGCAGCTGGGCAGTTGGGAGACAGCGCATACGGCACTCAGAGCCAAAAATATTTGCTAACTGGCTCTTGACAGAAAACGTTTACTGAACCCTGCTCTGTCTCACAGGATGGCTATATAAATACGTAGTGGCAAAGTTCACCAACCAAGCCAAGACCTGGAGTCAAAGTTAGGTTTACTGTGCTTGCAGCAACAAGCAACAAGGAGAATGCAGCACGGAGGAACACGTCTGAATCCCGTGTCCAATGTAACCATAACATTCCACAGAGCACTAGGCAAATAAACATTTGGTGATGTCAAAAGAGCCATTCATTCATTTATCAATTCACCGATTTATTCCTTTCATTTCATCCAGTTCCTATTTAAAAGCAACTACCATGTATGTATAAGTGTGCTGGGCTGGAAATCCACAGAAGATTAAGATCAGGGTCATTCTCCAGAGAGTTCAGGATTGAGTTGGAGCAGCAAAAAAAACAAAAACAAAAAAAAACTGCTTAAAACTGGGAAAGTACAAGCAGGCTGAGGAAGGATTTTTTTCAGGCTATGTTGGGAGATAATCAGCAAGGTAATGGGAAGTCTTGAAGAGCAAGGAGGATTGTCCCCGACAGACACGTGCTTATGCTTTCTGAGCGAAAGGAGTCTGAAATATAAAGATACGAAGGAGCCACATCACTATTAGGAGTTAGTTTTAGTTCATGGCACAAGAAGGAGAATATGCATCTACATTAAAGTAGAAAATTACAAATAAAATTAAGTCTAAAGCAGGATAGTCCCAAACAAAGACACAATAAGAAATGACTTAGGAATGAAAGCTTGAATTTGCCTGAGGCAAAGAACTCTTTTGTGGTTTTTTGTCTTAGAGCCGTATACCTCTATCTCCCATTGGATATGGTATTCTTGAGGTTAAGACCCTTCTTGTTCACTTTTATATTGACCTTACTTTGAAACGAGTAGGTACTGAATACATTTTTAAATAGAAAATAGGAAAACAAAAGTTTATGTTAAAAACAATATACATGCTGTATTAGTCAGCCAAAGGGGTTCTGATACAAAATACGAGAACTCTGTTGGGTTTTACAGAGGGTATTTATTTGGGGTAGAAGCTTACAGTCACAAGGTCATAAAGCGTAAATTACTTCCCTCACCAAGGCCTGTTGCCATGTGTTGGCCCAGGACGGCTGCCGATGGTTGCGAGGTTCAGTGGCCCTCCTTCTCTTAAGGCTCCATGGTCCCAGCTTCTTCTAATACCAGCTTTAGGCTGGGGTAAGTCTCATCTCTGTCTTGGGGCTTGTTTCTTTCCAGGATCAGCTGTGGAA
>PVKH010048768.1:0-10168 GCA_004027955.1 Chaetophractus vellerosus | reverse complement strand
TTTCCTCCTAATGAGAAGGATTCCTCACTTTTACTTTAGGGTCCAAGTGAACATATAGATAAAAGGTGTTTTTCAAAATGCCCAAAGTAGCTGCAAGATTCCTGAAGTGTATAGCATGTCCCTGATCATGAAATTAGATTTCTTTTTAAATTCCATCTTTGCATAGTCAACCATCCACACAACCCCCAGAGAAAAAAGCACCATAAAGCATTGTTGTTGTTTTTTTTAATTTAACGAAGGTAACTAATCTTTTTAGGGTTTTTCCAATATGCACACGTGCTACCAAAAATATATATACACATTTGGGTACTACTCAGCTCAAGTAGCAACAGTGACCTCTAGTGTGTCTTTTTCATTTTCTCACTCTGCAACTTCAACTCATTGTTTCTTTAACCTCTAGGGCATTATTTAAGCAAAATTTTCCAGTTCCTTTTTGGTCTAATTTCTATATTGACTCTATATGCTGACAACTGATTCTTGAGAGGTCTTCTTTGATCCTAGTAATGTATAATAAAGTAATTGTGCCTTCATTAACAACTGTAATTGTAGAACATAAAGCTGTCATTTACATGAATAGTCATCTCCCCCACCCCCACCCCCCAAAAAGGTTGACTTTATTTGCAAGATGAATTTAACTTTGGCCCTGTAACTCCTTGAGTTCTAAGCCACAAGCTTCCTCACCCCGTTGCGTATTGTTTGTGAGTGCTCATTTCTCTTTGATGAGGCATCCCCCTGCCCAGTTCTTTTTATTAAAATTAATTTAAAAGAAAATCAAAGAATCTCTCTGATGGGTAAAACATTTTTTTTGTTTGTTTGTTTTTGCCCTAGACTGTCCTGATGTCAGGACAGAGTCCACAAGGATTAAGCGACGCGACTCTGGCAGCTTGTGTCAGCACTTCTCTTCCAAGTTCCTCTTTTCAGGAGTTTATAACATTGCAATAAAATTTATCATGGGCTGGGACTTGGCATACGGGAGCCTGGGCTAACATTGTAAAGTACTTTGGAGGTTTTATTATTTTTTTTTCCAAGCAAGCGTTCGAATCTGTTGGGTCCTGTCTCCCTTTAGAGGGAGTTCAAAATAAAAGTCTGCTCTCATCTGATGGCTTTGGCCTGGCTGCCCGTCTTCATCTGTCAGAAACAAATTGAAAAGGGATCCCTACCTGGACTATGTTAAACTCTTTTAGGATGAGTTAGAAATGTTTTTGTTTGTTTGTTTGTTTGTTTTCTTCTTTAAAAAGGGAGTAAAGGAGCGAGTAAATGTTTCCTGTAAATGAAAGAGGCCCCTAGAATTGCAACTGTAGGAAAAAATCTTCCAAGGTGGGAGAGGGAGACATGAAAAGGTAGTCAAGATGGTTTTCTATAATTGGGTGATCTTCAGTGCCCCCCAACAGCTGGGCTTGTTGGCAAACAAGAAACTGCATGTGGAAAACATGCTCCAATCTGTGTAAACCAAGCAAGGCATAAAAATAAGCATCGTCCCCAGGTTAAAAAACAAAACAAAACATATGCAGAGGACAAACCCGTGGAGAATCAGGTGGGGGTGTGAGTGTGTATGTGTGAGTGTGTGCAAAGAAATCTGTTTTATAATGTCGCATATATATATAAATATATTATGTAGACTATTTATTTATATTTAATGCATAATTTATTGTGCATGTCTCCCTTTCCATTGTCATTTTGTTATTGCCCATGAGAGACTGTGTCTCAATGACACTGCTGAGACGATACCTATTCAAAGAAAGAGCAAACAATTGAATGAGAGAATTGGTGAATCCCATGAGAGGAAATTCATTAGAGCTGTAGATAGCTCAATAAAGACTTTCATTTACCCATGAATTAGGTCCACAATTTCCACTTATTCATGTTCAAAGCTAATATTCACTCAGAACACACAGTATATCCTTGTAGGCTATTTATGGCCAGCATGTGTTCTAATTGGACAGTACCCAGGTTGTCTGGGTTGGTGATTGTTGGACACGTTTGAATATCATCGCTGCTTCAGATCACATAGTGAATTTGTGGCAATCAACTGAGTCCTAGGTTTCTCTGTCAGTTATCAGAAATGGTTCAGATTTCAACTGAACAGTTTCAGTTTCAATTGAAATTGTTTCAGATTTCTGGTCTACAGCAGAAGCTTTCTCAACCAGCCTCCATTTAACTGCTTTATCATATTGTCCTTGCCGGATTAGCCACTGCTTTCTGTTCACTCCATAAAATTCACAGAGGCCTTGCAGTAGGGTGAATGCTAGAGGGCTCCTCACCAGTGGAATTGCATACTCACCAAGAACCAGCAGCATTTGTAGTTTGTTTTTGATCCTACTTATGTCATTGTACTTTTTAATAAAATTGTCATTTAATAAAATCTTGCATAATCAGATAAAATATGAATGTAGAAAGGGTCATTTCTATGAAAAAATAAGCTAAGTGCTTTGGAAAGAGATATAGGTGAGTTTTTTAAAAAAGTAGTCTGCTGAAATAGGGGTGGGTGAGACAACTGTAAAAGATTCGAAAAAGCTGTAAAAAATGTGGACAGCTTTTTGGCAGCTAAATTGCTTTGCAAGTATCATTAAGCTTTCTCAGAGAAACCCCAAACTGGAAATTGTAGAAATGCATTATGGAGATGGTTTATACAAGCAAGATGCTGTGGAATTCCAAAGACAATCCAGACTGAAGGAAGCAGCCTTGCTCCCGCATAAACAGATGAGAAGTAAATGTACATTAAAATAAATGTTTGAGTATAACATCACTTTAAATCATTCCCCACTTGAACAAATTTTTGATTTTCTGATTATCAAGTGGTCTTATCATGACGGATAAGAGGGCTCTTCCACTACTCCTTTAAATCTGCTGTCTTGACAGGATCCCAGGGCAGACCTTCTGCTTTTCCATTCTAGGTTGGGAGTGGAGGAATTTGTTAGGGATAAATGGGGTAAAAAAAAAAAAAAAAAAAAAGTGAAGATTTTAAAGAAGAAGGAAAATATGGCAAATTTGGGTAGACCCCTTACAAATGATGTAGATTTGGAAAGCAACTGACAACGACTAGTCAATGGATGATAGCATTGAACAAGGGCAAATTCAAATATGAACAACTCATTCAGAATGACTCCTTTGGAGAATAAATGGCTGTGTTGCTCTCAGTGGTAATATAAGCACATACACAGATTACTTAAGGTCAGTCTATTCCCCTCCTACCCTTCCCCACTTCCAGGACATTTGTGGGCAGGAACATGCAGGCATGTCTGGGAAGGTTATTTGCAAGATGGTTTTATGTCTTCCTTTTATCTGCCTTTGCAGATGCAGGATTGTTCTTTGTGTCAGATTTGCCAGAATCCTCTTCTCTCAGTCATTAATTCAGCGAGGTCTCCCCTGTTATCCTCTTTTAGTGTATCCATAAAAATGTTTTGAGTCCCTACAATGGAAGAATGTAATGCTAGATATGATTTTAACTGTCCTATTGAGTCACCACTCTATCTTTTAAAGACATAATTTGATTGATTGGAGCAGAGTCCTTCTGTTAAAACCATTTTTTTCCCCTTAAAATGCTCGAGTTAGGGATAGAGGGATAGTGTTCATTTTGAATCCTCTGGCTTTTGTCATTTTGTGTCAGACCTTAATGTAATCTTTCCTTTTCAGTATAAATAACATGGCAGTTCTCCCTTTAAAACAACTAAAGAAATTGACTTTTTTTTTTCAACCCAGGAAATGGATATCAGGAAGGAGAGTTTCTTTCTTTTAGTATCACTTTTGAATTTACTGCTTCAATTTTTCCCTTGCTCGAAAGGAATCCTTTTGAGGTCTTCCTTTTTTTCAAAAAAAAAAAAAAAAGTTCTTTGTTGTTTTGAGAAAGAGGAAAAATATTCGAGGAAAGAAACAGGAAATAATATGATTGTATTTATGATAACTTTAAACACCTCTTCTATTATTGAGAGTTTTTTTTTTTTATTTGACTAGCAATGCCACTGCATCTAAGTGAGAAAGACGCTATTTTACTATGGTGCCAAAATAGATAAATAGATCAATATTAGATATTGATGTTCAATGCAGTATTGTTTAAATAGTGAAAAATTAGAAACAACATGAATGTCTGTTAATAGGGAATTGTTTTTTTTTTTTTAAAGCGGCAATTAAAAGACTAATGTTCTTGATATCCACTAACATTAAAGATCTCCATGACTTTTTCAAGTGAAAAAAAGCAGGTTAGAAAATAACGTGTAAGATGTGATCCTATTTATCTGAAGTTGCATATATACCTATATACACACAAACACGCACACACGGGGAATGAGGGAGAGAGAAAAACTTGAAAGGATTGACATAAAAATGTTAACAGTGCCTACCTTTGGGTGGTGGGGTTTAGATTGTGATTATTATTATGTAGCTACAACAGAATGAAAACTTGAAAAAAATGCAAATGATACCACTGAATGATAGCAATTTGGGGTACATTCTGCTGATTGGCTGACCCAAATATCTATCCCCAACCCTGTTTCCCCTCCGTTCCTTCACTATGGAAATTGGAAAAGGAAAATACTTTCCCAACTTCCTTTGCAACTAGGAATGGCCATGTGACATAATTCTTGGTAAGGCAAAAGTAAAAATGTGCTGGGGTCCAGGGGAATCTGAGAAACTTTTTACTTTGATGCCAAGTGGCACAGCAGGAAACAAGATTTAGGGAAAGCCACAAGCATCCCACAGATACCCATCCTGACATCATTAAGGCTTGAAATCAAGGCAAGCAGCAGTTCCCCTCAAGCCTTCTTGGTTTGTGAGGAAGATTAACCCCTCTTTGTTTTCAGTTTGTCAGATATTCCAGTACTTGCAATCAATATCATTCCTAACTGATTAAGAATAAAAAATGAAATCACTTTTCAATTCCTCCACAAGTCCAATTACCCAGAATCTACCCCAACCTTTTTATCCCACTCTCTCTCTCTACACACACACACACACACACACGTACATATGTATTAATAAATGTGCATTTATATGTATGGTTTTATAATTTTTTATAAAAATGAAAATATATATTAAATTGCTTTATTACTTGTTTTTATTTTAAAAGAATAGCATGGTTTTCGTTCTTTCTTGGTACATATAGCTTTATCATACTCTGTTTTTAAAACAGCTTTATTGTGCTAAAATTCATATACCATTCATACTCAACCATTTAAAAGTGTACATTTCAGTGGGTTTTAGTGTATCCACAGAGTTGAGCAACCATCACAACAATTGATTCTAGAACATTTTTATCATCCCTCCTAAAACCTGTACCTTTTTCCTAGCCTTAGACAACCTCTGTCTTATTCTTAACAGTTGTTTAGTTTTCTATAGTTTAGACTTAACATAACTCAGTCATTTCTCTTGTGATAGCTATTTCAGTCATTTTCAGTTTTTCAACATTGCAAATAATGCTGCGATGAGCATCTTTGTATACTTCCTCCTTCACACTTCATTATATTGCTTGACTTTCCTACTTGCATATATTTCATCTTTAAAGTCAGGGGAAGGAATCTATTTAGACTTGGAAATGCAGCTTGTGCCTGCAGAGAGGCACTTCCTAGAGAGGGGCCAGCTGGGGCCGGATCCAGTTTGGGCTATACCTGCCAAGGAGCGCTTCTCATGGCGCAGGCTTCGTGAGCCCAGAGAGAGGGTTTCCTCTCCCCGTAGTGGGCTGCTATGTTGTAGAGTGTCTGCCAGAATGGGACATCTTCTAATTCCACAAAGGCAGGGGCCTGGGGGGAAAGCAGTCGAAGGTGGGTCTGGTTGGTTGAGGGTTTAGGGAGAGTTTGCAACTCTTGCAGGGTTTTGTAGGCAATGGTAAGGAGTTTTGATTTTATAAGTATGACAAGAAGCCATCAAAATTCTGTAAGCAGGGAAATATCATGACCTGATTTTTATTGTACAGCGATCACTCTTGTTGCTGTGTAGAGAGTCAACTGCAGATGAAAACAGTAAAGGAGGAGTGGTTAGAAAGCTATTGTGATAGTCTCAGCTAGACGGATTTATCCTCAGATAACTCAGAATGTAGGAATGGGGATAAAGTATTTGTAAGTTACTGTGATGCAAGGTAAAAAGTGATATATGTCATTAAATGATCAATCACATAAAAAAGTCACATAAAATGCTATCAGAATTCAGAAGAGAAGAGATTATTTTCAGCAATGGAGATCAGCAATGGCTTTGTGATTAAGGATCGCAGTTGGGCCTTGAACAATGTGTAGAAAAGGACTTTTGAAAATAAAGCCAAGGGAGTGGTTGGGTTAAAAAGGGTATTCAAGAGAGAAGGACTACTTATGTAGGACTCCTGATAACCCCTAGGGCCCTTTCCCCAGGAATGTAAGAAGACTTCTGATAACTTGGTAACCCTCCACCTAGCCCTGAAGGCCTGAAATTCCCATTCTGTGAATTTCCCCAAAGCACCCTATTTTGTTGTACCCCCTCCCTGAACACTTTCTGGGTAAGCCAGATATTTCCCCACCTACCCGCAGCTTCTTGGAATTTCCCTACCCTTCGTAACTTCCCTATCACCCAACCAATCATCTTCCGCCCCATCTCCCCTTTATATACTCTGTAACCACTTCAGGTCAGGGTCCATGGCATTGCCCACGATCGGGAGGCCTGGACCCTAGCTTAAGTTAGTAATAAAGCTCCCTTTTTGCTATTGCATTGTCGATGTGGTCTCATCCGTGCGTCTGGGGATCTGAAATCGGGCACAACACTTATAATATGTAATATTTAGTGTTCACTACATAGGTGCAAGGCACCAAGCAGGGCTGTTTGAAGTAAAGAGGACCAGTCTCAGACTGGGTCTAGGACTGAGAAAGTAGACTGCTACCCTGGTTAAGGCCCCAAGTGTCCCTTGTCACTCTCTTCTATGAATGAAGCATTCCATCACAGGCACTTTCGTAGTGGCCTGAATGGTGGCCCTCTAAGATATATTCACTTCCTGATCCATGGAACCTATGGATATTACTTTGTATGGCAAGAGAGTGAATGTTAACTTATATGGCACAATATTGTGATTAAGCTAAGGATCTTGAGAAGAAGAACCTTATCCAGAATTATCCAGATGGGCTCTAAATACAACTACACATGTTCTTTAAAGAAAGTTGAAGAGGTAGATTTGAGATAGACAGACACAGAAACAGAAGAGTGGAAGGTCATGTGAAGCTGGAGGCAGAGGTTAGAGTAATTTGGCCACAAGTCAAGTATGCCGGCAGCCACCAGAGGCTGGAAGAGGCAAGGCACCGACTCTCCCTTAGAGCCTCCATAAGGAGCTCAGCCCTGCTAACACCTTGCTTTCAGAATTCTGGCCTCCGGAACTGTGAGGAAATAAATTTCTGTTGTTTTAAGCAACCAAGTTCGTAATGATTTGTTAACAGCAGCCACAGGGAAACTAATACAAATTTTGATAGTGGGGAGTGGGTGTTGCTGTAACAAATACCTAAAAATGTGGAAGCAGCTTTGGAATTGGGTGATGGGTAGAGACTGGAAGATGCACAGGAGAAATAGCCTAGATGACCTTGAACAGATTGTTGACAGAAATTGGTATGGATGTTAAAAATGCTGCTGGTGAGAGCTCAGAAGGAAATGAGCTGATTAGAGACGCTTCTGTCATCTTAGAGACTACAGCTATCACCATGAACAGAATGTTGGTAGAAACATGAACATTAAAGGAGCCTCTGGTGAGGGCTCAGAAGGAAATGAGGAACATGATATTGGACACTGGAGCATAGGTGATACTTATTACATAGTGGCAGAAAGCCTAGCTGAGCTATGTCCTACAGTTTTGTGGAAATAAGAATTGGTAAGGGATCAACCTGGATATTTACCTGAGGAGATTTTCAAGCAACGTATCAAAGGCACAGCCTGGTTTCTTCTTGTTGCTTATAGTAAAAAATGAGGAAAAAAAGAGATAAATTGAGGAAAGAACAATTAAGCAAAAAGGAGCCAGTACTAGATATTATGTGAAATTCTCAGCCTACCCAGATGGCAAAAGATGGTAAAATTAAGATATTCATTAAGAAATCACTCCCTGGAGAAAAGGCCAAGGGAGTGGTGGCACAATATTTTGCTAAAGAGATTTGGTGTGTGATCAATGGATCCTCTCAACCATCTCATCAGACGCCAGCAATAGAGATGGGGTTATCCAGGAAAGACCTGTGAGGTCCTTCTTGACTAATGGTAGGAATCCTGTGACATACATAGGAGTCACACAAGATTTTTGAGAATGTTATATCAGAAGAAACACCGCCAGCTTGGACTGAAAGGAACAGAGACTGGATGAAATGAAAGAATTTTGTCAGAGTCCCAAAATTCTACTGGCAGGAAACAGGCTGATAAAGCCACTCACCTTCAAATACATATAATCCTTCAAGAAAAAGGATGAATCATTCTGAGGGCAAAATGTTGTCTCCAAAGGCCTGAGCTAGGGTCATAGAGGCAGATGGCAGAACTTTAGTCCTGAGGGAATTATTCTTAGACTTTGAAAGATAATGGAACTTGCTCTGCTGGATTTCAAGCTTGCTTGAGCCCCCAGTCACCCCTTTATTCCTTCCATTTTCTCCCTTTTGGAATGGGGATATCTCTGTCATGCTATGCCTGTTCCACCATTGTATTTTGGAAAGCAGATAACTTGTCTTCTAGCTTCCCAGGTCCATGGATGGAGAGGAGGTTGCCCCAGGATGGATCATACCCAGAGCCCCACATATATCACATTTAGATGAATTAGATGATTTTTAGACATGAGTTGATGATGTAATGGGTTGAGACTTTGGGGGATGCTGTGATCAGTCAATGTATATTGTACGCGGAATGTATGTGAATCTTTGGGGGCCAGAGGACAGCTTGTGGAAGGCAGAATAATGATCTCCCCAATATATTGGCGCCCTACTCACCGGAACTTGTGATGCAAACTTGTGATGGCAAAGATTTTGCAGATGTCATTGAGTTGAGGATTTTGAGCTGGGGAGATTGTCCTGGATTATCTGGGTAGGCCCTAAATATGATCACAAGTGTCCTTCCAAGAGATATTTGACACACACAAGAGAAGGCTACATGACCACACATGGGAGTGCTGCAACCACAAGCCCAGAAACGCCAGCAGCCACGAGAAGCTGGAAGAGGCAAGGGAGGGAGTCCCTCCTACCGTCTCCGAAAGGAGTGGGGCCCTGCCAACACCTCGATTTTGGCTCAGTGAGAACTGATTTCAGACTTTGGCCTCCAGAGCTGTGAGAGAATCAATTTCTATGGTTTTAAGCCATCGAGTTTGTGTTAATTTGTTACGGTAGCCACAGGAAACTAGCAGTCACTTATAAGGAGAATTTTGAAATGCACTAGCTTATCGTGTCACCCATCCCAAGGAAAATATCTGCATTTTTAAAAGGACCTTTTGGAAATAAAAAAATGTAACTCTAGTGGGGAGGATTGCAGGGACCATGTTAGGGGAGAGGAAGGCTATATTGAATTAGGAGTAGGAGACTGACAGTGGCATTAAAATCCTGACCTGAAGGAGAGTGCATTTCCCATCAATGCCTTTCCCATCAGTGAGTGTAGATGGGCTCATCTTAACCATGTGACCTTGAGCAAGTCCCTTGAGGGCTCTCGATCTCAAATATTCCTCTCTAAAATGGAGAAAATCATTCTTACTTCAAAAGTAGGATTTGAATATTAAAGAGGATAATTTATGTGAATGCATTATGTAAATCGCAACATGTTATGTATTCAGTAGCATTATTATTATTTTCTGTGCATGTGACCTTGGAAGGTTTCAGACTGAGGAGACAAATGACATCCTGTGTTGGATACCTCTTACCTCACTGACTTTTTGTGAAGATGCAACAAGAGTAAAGTAATTACCTGCCATCTCTGAGGGCAGAGCAGTGCCAAAGATTGTGTGAAAGAACTCACTTCATCCTTACAAACCACTCTCAGGGGGGGAGGTGTCACAACCTTCATTTTGTCCTGGCACATAGTAGGTATTCAATAAATGGTAGTGGATACTAAATCGTGTCTCTATCAGGCCCTGCAATTTCTGCCTCAGTTTTACATCAGGCCTATTCTGTTGCTTAACGCAAATTAAAATATAAACCTGGATTTGAATCAAATGATGTACCTTCTATTGCGTTTCTGCAGAGTTCATTTAAGTAGCTGTTTTGATGAAAATTAA
>PVKH010048767.1:0-10166 GCA_004027955.1 Chaetophractus vellerosus | reverse complement strand
TAAATCCATATGCAAAAGAATGAAGGGCACTTATCTCGCACAAAGTACAGAAATTAACTGAAAGCAGATCAAAGATATAAATATAACAATATAAGGACTTTAAGAATATAAGAATATATAAGAATATAAGGACTACAATTAATAGTGCAAGTATAAAAAAGTTCTTTTATGAAATATAACAAATGTAATACTAATGTTTTTTGTTTATTTTAGAAGTTTTTTCCTTGTTGGGGAATATCACATCTATTTTCAGGGGATAAAGCCTTAAAGAGTAAAAAGATTTTTCCAAAAATGTGCTTACATAATTGCACAAAAGTCATATAGAGCATTCAGAATTGCTAGCAGAGTCTTCAGTTTTCTAAGGTCATTGTAAAGCACAACAAAAGAGATCTTGATTATAGGGGTGACCCCTAATCTGAGCAACACTGCTGCACCCAAAGTTCTTAGTTATACACACGCAGAAAACAGATTGGCAGCCAGGGGAACTCAGGTGTTCTGTGGCAGTGAAATTCGGCTCTGATGTTAGGGGCTAATGATTTGTTCACCTTTAAATTATCCTTGGAGCATTATGCACTACAGCTTACCTACCTACATACTCCAGTCAGCTTAAGTTTCAGGCTACAGATTCTACTTTAGGAAACTAAAACTAAAAGAATTATCCACTCCATCAAAGTTGTTAATAATAAGGTTGTGTATGGGAAATATACTTAACATAAATTACAGACTATAGTTAATAGTACAATTTTAATGTTTTTATATTTATTTTAACAAAGACATAATACTATTTCAAAATGTCAACCACAGGGGTTTATAAGGAACTTTTTTTACATGATATTTATGTAAACCTACAGCTTCCTTAACTAAATAAAAGATGATTCTATTCAGAAAATTTAGCTCTCAAAAATGAAGATAAAATTAAAAATATTGCAGACATACAAAAGCTGAAAGCATTCTTCACCACCCAACCCACATTACAAAAAATGTTAAAGGAGACCTTTATGGGGAAGCCTGATAATATGGGTTGAAAATATTAATATCTACCACAAATAATAAATTGATGGATAATTACATAAGATTTTTTATCATTAAAAATTCTGCAAAGATAATTGACTGTTTGCACAAAACTAATAACTATGCATTCTGGGGTTTATAACATATTTATTAGTGAAATGGATAACAAATATATTACTATCTAAAATATGCTTTTGGATAATTCTTATACCATTCCTGAAGTTTATATATCAAATGAAATAAATTATGATGTATTATAGCTGTACACTTATACTAAAGTGAAAACCAACATTTGATAACAAAGAATTATAGCTAGCAAACCAACAGGGCAGGTATACTTAATCAATATAAAAGAAGGCCTAGAAGGGGAACAAGGGAAGGAACAAAAGGGACAAAACAAGTAGCAATATGATACAATTCAACATAAATATACCAATGATTACACTTAATTAAATAGCTAAACACCATAATTGAAAGGCAGAGATTGTGTCATATGATTAAAAGCAGACCCAAATTTATGATACCTTCAAAATTGCACTTTTGACATAAAGACACATGTTTACTAAAATATAGAAGATCAATAAAAATATGCATGCTAACACTAATATAAAGTAGACTTCAGAGAAAAGATTCTTTTTTGGGATAAAGACGGTCATTCCATAGCTATTATTAATGAGTCAGTGAAACAAGATAACATAAAAATCCTAATCTCTTATGGAGCAAATAGCACATTTTCTACATGTGTGAAGCAAACAGATAGACTTGCAAGGAGAAATAGACATCTGAAAGTATATAGTAAGATATTTTGATCCCTCCATTTCCCTATAATTTCTGAAGTCAATGATAATATTCTATATGCGTTCATTCTTTATGATATTTAGGAAATTTCACTTATAAGCCAGGATATGTCCATTTGGTAAATGTTCAATGTGCATTTTAAAATAATGCATAGATTATACTTTTGTCATATAGTTCTCTACAAGTATCAAGCAGGTCAACTTGTTAAATTGTGCTGTTCAAATAGGATAAGAATTCTTAATTTTTATCTGATGATTTTATTAGTTTTTATGAGCCACCTATTAAATCATTTGAATATGGTTCCCTTTTTTCTTTTCTCAATTTTATTTTCTTAATTTTTGCTTTCCCTACAGTCATAATATCTCTTTTTGTGTATGAAATTGTCATGCCATCTTATTCAATGAATAATTCAAAATGAGATTATCAGTTGTAAAGGTAAGAAGGGAATTTGCCTCCAAGTTAAGATGGTGCAAAACTGGGGTATAAATTGTTTAGGGTACAAATTGTTTTTACAGAAAATATATAAGACCTTGTATTAAAATTTATTTTCCTGCTATTATTTTATATCATATTAATGTTTATACATTTTTTACTACATACTCATATCTGTTGAGTATAGTATCATTTTATTTCAAATGGTCTACAATAAAATAATTGCACACACACAGCAATGTTTGCATCTATAAATGATCATAGCAACACAACTTGATAATAACAATCTTAGAATAATGAGGAGTGGTAGTGCAGCCTTTAATTAGTGTAACAGTGTTCCCAATACACATATCAAGAAATCAAATACAGCAATTTGAAATATTGTGCAAGTTTTGGACATATTTATTCAATATGACTCATTATTTTTTCACCCAATAGAGATTACTATGCATAGCCACCATTACACTAAGGATTATGGGTGTTCATATATGAGAAACTTATAGGAAACCCTACTGAAATCCATATTTCCCTCATATTATTTTCTTAATATAGTGCAACAAAGTAATAGAAGCTTTCTAATAAAAATAGAAATAAATTTATCTTATTTTTGTATTCTCGTCATAAGGACTTGAATACCTACTAATAAATAATCTTAGTCCCCAATTTTTTTAACATACCATTGAAAAACTTTTTGTAAATAATGTTTTTTTGGATTGTTTAAAATATGCTTATTGAAAATATATTATTCCATAATATGAAAAGCAAGATGAAATATCTTTGCCCTTTCTTACCAAACATACTGTTATCACATGCTTCAATTTTATTAAGCTAAAATTCCTTATTTATATTTTAGGGCTATTTCAAATTTATTAATAAATAAATTATTATCTGTTTCATAATTGCACAAATAGAGCAGGGCAATGTTAATATACAGGTTTTCTTTTCTAGGATCTCTAGATTTCAAAGAGGTAATTGGAAATATTCTTTTCTAGGATTGTATAGATTTCAGAGAGATAATTGGATATATACAATTTAGTATATTGGTTTTGGCAAAGAGCGTTAAGCAGTGATATTTCAAACATAGGCATACATGTCATTTTTGGGAAGGAAACCTAAATATGAAATATGTTTATGTTGATTCTATGCTATCATATAATAGAACTATCCCCTTAGGACCTATCTTAGGTCTCACAAAATTGACTATGAAAATAAAGCTAATTTTGAAGCAATTTGCATATCTCCTCATCAACATGGGAATGTCTTAAAATAATTATCCTATCAATTTCCTGAATAAAGCTTTTTTCTCATTATCCTCCTTATAGATTCTTTTATCTGCTTGTTTCTAAAACTATAGATAATAGGATTTGATAAAGGTGGTACCATAGAATAGAACACAGAGAGGATCATGTCCTGAACTGGAGGTGAGTTGGAGGTTGGCTTCACATATGCAGCAACACCTGAAGTAAGAAAGACAGTCACGACAATGATATGAGGGATACATGTGGAAAAGGCCTTTCCTCGTTCTCGGTTTGGAAACTTGAGCACAGTAGAAAGTATTTGAATATAAGACATGACAATGAAGGCAAAGCAGCCACCATCAATGACCACACTAGCAATGAGAAGTAAAATTTTATTACTTAAGGTGTCAGAGCAGGAGATCTTCAGCAGAGAGGGGATTTCACAGAAGAACTGATGAATGACATTGGACTGACAGAAGGACAACAAGAATGCATTGCCAGTGTGGAATCCTGCATAGACCACACCACTGAGTAGAGTAGCCAGTGTCACCTGGACACAGAACACAGGGCTCATTTTCACAGGATAGTGAAGGGGCTGGCAGATGGCCACATAGTGGTCATAGGCCATGATAGTGAGCAACAGCAGCTCTATATAAGCAAACCAAAACACAAAGAAGATCTGAGCTGCACATCCTGCCATGGAGATTACTCTGTTGTCAAGCAGGAAAATGACACATCCCTTAGGTATTGTAACAGAAATGTAGCACATGTCCAAAACGGACAGACTCCTAAGGAAGAAGAACATGGGTGTGTAAAGTTTCTTGTCAAGGGTGGTTACTGTGACAATGAGAAAGTTCCCAGTCAGTGTTGCCAAGTACATCAGAAGGAATAGCATTGCATGCAAAACCCTGTACTCCCACACTTCAGAAAACCTTGTGAGCAGGAATTCAGTCACCATGGTGGAGTTGGGCATCATTAAAGAATGTGCTGTGGACACAGAGAAAGGCAGATAATCCCCAAAGAGCATGGTGAGTCAGGATGAGGGGAAAAAATTAATCAGTGTATTTATCAGCTGACATTTATCCAATATTTTTCCTCTGTAGAACATACTGGATAGTAGGAAGTAGCATAGCATTGCCTTAAGCTCCTTTATTCATGTTGTTTCTGGTTTCTTTCTCCCAGGATAGTGGTAAAAAGAAAATAAAACTTATAGACTAAATAGTAGATTATAGGTAACCAGGGGCAGGGTGTGAGTGGAAGGAAGAGTTATTGCTTAATGAGTGCAGATTTTCTATTTTAGGAGATGAAAAAAATAGGGATAATAGATGTTGGTGTTGGTAGCATAATATTTTGAGTGTAACTAGTATCAGGGAATTGTACAAGGAAACTGGTTAAACCACAGAATTTTGTGTTATATATATTCTACCACAAAAATTTTTTAAAAATTCTTTGAGAGCATGAAACTATGTCTGTTTAATTTTAATAACATATCAGCATACACTATCAGTACAATATCTATACTGAAGGATTAATTGAGTTTATATAGGTAATGTCTATATAAATGGAAAAATTAGAAGTATTCTACATGTGTTAACACAGTGTTATTAAGTGATGACCAAAAAGCGTCTCGATAAATATATGAGGCAAACATTGCATCACATCCTTTCCAAACTTTACATGTGTTTATAATTCATTGCTTATTCAAGAAGTAGAATATTTATTCTCCACTTCTTCCACTGTACTATAACTTTTGATGCTAATTTCATTTGGAAATTCTCCTTAGGATTTGTTATCTCTTATGATCGCATTTTATTGGCTACATTGGTCTCTACCGTGCTAGCATTAAATATATTCTTTTAATATTGACCTTATATCCTTCAAACTCTCTTTCTATCTGTCTCTCGATATTTATTAGACTCTTTTTATTCCTTTCCTACATGAGATAGCATAATCAACCAAATGAATAATATGAACACCATCTTTTCTTTATTTTGAATTCCCTATGTAATTTCTTTGATATTATTCACATATTATATAATGTAGTTTTCATTATGACCCTGAAATTAGGAAGTAATATATACAGTTTAAAAGTGCAAAAACTTGTTCAGTTAAAGCTCTATAAATTTTACTAAATTAAGGAAATATAAGGAGAATACAGGCATTCAAACATTTTTAGCTGTGCAACTATCCCTTGAGACATAGGATATTTCCTTCACCAGAACTCCTGAGCCTCCTGAGATTCATTGTTTCCCACCACACCAATCGTGGCCCTTCATGCAAACTGACCTTTCATATACTATCGGCTGTCAAGTACTATGGCAGCCATGAGAGCATGGTGTTGGGGTTTTTAAGTAACAGAGATCCACAGCTGAAACATCACTCCAATGATTACCTACATTTTGAGTATTAAGTTCTACACAAGATTTGTTCAAGCCAATTTACCTATAATTCTATGTTTCCACGTTCCTTATACTTTCTGACAGTATGTGACTGTTTCAACTCTCAGGATAATTTATTTTAAGCTGTTTTTATATGATCTAGTACAATAAAATATCTATTTTCCCCAGGCTCTTCAAAAAGAAAAAGAAACAGGTTTATATCTATTTAAACTTCCTAAGATATCTTGTCCTAATAACTTAAGTATTTCAATAAAAATAGTTGTTATGTATTTCCCTCAATTTCCTGGAACCATTCATTTCTGTGACTCTAGTCTTCATTCTCTCTCCTTTTGCACTGATGCCAATATTGCCTATTAAATGCCATTTTCTTTTTCATTCCTTTCTATATGCTCTTGAACTTACATAAATGCTTAGGTTCCTGTTCAAAACATTTATTCTGAAGCTCTGATCCACTAATTAAATTTTAATTTTTCTGCTACTTTATTTCATTAGCCTATTTCAATCACTATTTTGTCCATCCATCTCAGATTTTTATGTTAAACTTAAAAATCTTGCTCCTGAGAGCATCTAAGCCTCTCATTCCAATAACATTGGCATCAGAAGACCAATTAGCTGCTACATCAATCTTCAGCTCCCTGTAATTCCTCAGCTCTGTAATAAGTTATAAGGAATTCCATCCCTGTTGCCACATCTCTGTTCTCCCTTGATTCACCTTTATAGGGCTTTAGTCACTCATTTCATTAAAGCAACATGGGGATGGGGTCCAAAGATTCCTTTCTCAATAGTGAGGTCCAAATTGCATATTTTATGAACTTCCAAAATTCTTAGTTTGGAATTCTCTTCTTCAACATCTTCCTCTGCCCCCTTTCTGCTTTATCTTCTTTATTATACTGTTCTCATGTAATTTTCCACCATTGTATCCCAATATTTTCCCTTCTTTGAAACCTTCACTCTTGTTTCCCCTTTATCCTTTATATGGATTGCAATTTGGTATCTGTAATAATTCTCACAAATTAAGATGAATCTCACATTATATTTTTAAAATAATCTGTCCTTAATCATGTCATGATGCAATGTATAACTTTCTGACTTCTTGTAACATATCACTCACAGTATTCTTTTTTCAAAAGATGATGAGTTTTTGCTAAAGGTGCAGAGTTTGAAGCCATTATAAAGTTGGGGTACTGGATTTTGGTGATGGTAGCAAAATATAGTGAATGTAATTAATATCACCGTATTGTACACATGAAAGTGGGCAAATTGTGACATTTTGAATTGTATATATGTTACTACAATTAAAAGTTATAAAAATTAAAAAGTATAAAACAAAAATAAATAAAAAAGAGAAAATAAAACAACATCCAAACAAAATTCCACAATTAATACCATCTCACACTCAGTAGAAAAAGTGTTATTTAAAAAGAAAAAAAGGAAATAACAAATGCCAGAGAGGATGTGGAATAATAGGAACACTTGTACATTGTTGGTGGGTATGTAAAATGTTGCAGCAACTGTGGAAATCAGTATGGTGATTCCTCAGAAAGTTAAATAAAAATTATCATATGACCTAACATTTGTACTTCTAGGTGTATACCCCAAAGGATTGAAAGCAAGAATTCAAACAGACATTTGCACACTAATGTTTACAGCTGCATTATTCTCAATGGTCAAATTTGGAAGCAGCCTAAATGTCCATGATAGATGGTTGGATAAATAATAAGTGGTAAATACTTACAGTGGAATATTATTCTTCGATAAAAAAGAAAGAAGTTCTGATGTGTGTTGCAACATGGATGAACCTTGATGACATCAGAATGAATGAAATAAACTAGACAATAATATTTAACCTCATTTATGTAAAATAAACAGAATAAACATATTCATGAAATCAGAAACAAGACTACAGGTTACCAGAGTCAAGTGGGGAGCAGAATGCGAGGTTATTGTTTAATTTGTTGGGAGTTTCCATTGCGGGTGATGGAAAATTTTCACAAAGGATGAAAGGAATAGAGGTACAACTTAGCATACATAATTAACACCACAGAATTGTATATTCAAAAAGGGGGGAAAGGCAATTTTAGGTTGCATATAAGTTACCATACACACACCTATAGAACTGTACATCACAAACAGTGTACTAAATTAAATAGCATAAATATAACATTATTGTTCATGAATTGTAACAAAGGTATCACAGTAATGACAAAATGTTAATAATAAATAACTTTTGCTTTTGAGGGAGATATATAAGAACTCTGTACTTCCCAGATGATGTTTCTATAAACTTACAACTACACTATTTTAAAAATTAAAATTAAAAAAATTTATTATACTTGATTATTTCTTGGATTGCCATCAATTTATTATAGAATATATCAGTTCAGTCAATGAGCTATTGGAGTAAGATCAAAGTGGATATAATGTAAGCCATCACAGATTTCTGTAGAAAAAGTCCCCAAGAAATATCTGCAATGACAATGTCTGTATTACTTTAATATTATTAAAAATCTCAAAATGAAGATCTCTGAAAATATTACAAAAATCCTTAAAACACATTCATTTGGGAGTAGCTATTGGAAAATGTACTTCCACTTACCTATTGTTTCCATTTCTAGTATTTGAAATTTCAAAATTCATTTTATTATCATAGATATATATTTTAATATTTTGTGGTTAAAAAACACTTGGGAGTAATGAAGTCACCTGAAAAAGCAATGGATATGTGGTTTGTTTGATTTGTTAACTCAGGCAATCATTAAATTCACCACAATCAATCTTCATGGTTCTAGAAATAGGAACAATGACTGTAGTATCTTTCATTGCAACATATATGTAATATTATCTGTGGAATGAGTATTTATTTAATAATATTTTGAAGCAAATAATATAAAATGCAATGTCCCCTATGTTTTATAAATTATTTTTTCTCATCAATCTTGAACATATCTTAAAACTTGAATAAGCTGAGACAGAAAGAGAGAGTTTTCTGTTCATGTATGACTTTATAAATTGTCACATATAAATATGTGAGTAACTAATGAATTTTAGACATACCCAATTACTTGTGAGTGTTCCTTTTCATAATGGCACTATAATTTGGGGAGATTTACCATGTTTATCTAACTTCTTTAAGAAGAATTGCAAGCCCCTCCACTAATAAACCTTAAAGCACAGTACAAATTCTCCTGGACTTTTCTATTTTCCTAGTTTATTTCAAATGGCGTACATTTCCAGATCTATTTACAATTGCACCCTTGATTTCTCATTGAAAATGGAACATTCACCATGCCACTATATTTCACATTTTTCCTTCCTTGTTCCCTTTTTCTTGTCACTATGTAAACACATATAACATAGAGAAACTCTGCTAAATGTCAGAAGGCAAGTGGGTGTGACTTTCAGGATGACCTCCTGCTTGCAAGAATAAAATTTTTCTGTCTTTACTCCTCTCCAGTGGAATTTATTTCAGGACACTCAAAAATGAGTCATTAAGTAGCTTTTGTTTTAGTTGTTGCTGCTTTTTGCCACCAGTTTATTTACAGCATTATATGACTACATTGGTCAAAATGTGACTAATTCTTTATGCTATAAGTAGCTCCAATGTTCTGAAGTCAATTACATTCTGAAGGTTGAGATCTTATAAAGGTTTGCTTGACTTTTTCTACAGGCTACATTTTCAAACTAATTAGACCACCACCACCAAATTACAAAAATGTGACAGACAGGCTTTCATAATCTGAACATAGGGTAGAAGACTTTAATTACTTCACAATCACTAATTTTTGTTTTGAGATTGAAATTCCATGTATCAGACTAGCCAAGTTAAAAATTCATGGATTTCAAGGGAAGTTATGTTTTTGCCCTAACTCTGCAATTTTCTTCCTTTGTAATTTTAGGAAACATTTGAAGATCTTTGAAACAAGGTCTCCTTAACCATAGAATTTGCAATAATGTCTACCTTATGAGCTTAATATTTACAAAATATTCTGAATAGAGAAGGAACACGAAATGGTAGCCATTATGAAAAAGTAAATAAGAATTACAAACCACTGACAAAAAGATTAAATAGGTGATCACTTCAGCACTTACATTATTTCCATATTAAACTCATAGTCCTCTTGTTTATAAACAGGCAGAGAAATAGAAGGATAGCCCAGTGCCCTGACTTTGCTAAAGGAAATTTCTGTTAAAAGGAAAATGAGTTAATATAAAATATGCTGTACTGATTTGAATAGAAATTGTTAAACTAAGACCATTTATTTACCAATAGACTGGGAGAAACAGGGGG
>PVKH010048766.1:0-10089 GCA_004027955.1 Chaetophractus vellerosus | reverse complement strand
TCTCAATCTGCTTCTCTCAGTCTGCTTTTCTACTTGAGACCACGCCCACCGAGGGGCAGGGCTCAATGTCTCACTGACCTGGCAGTTAACGCCCTACTCACAACTCAATCATGCCCAGATGAACAGACCAGCTTACAAACATAATCTAATCTATATTTTTGGAATTCATAATTAAATCAAACTCAAACCATTACACCATGTAATAGAAAACCAAGAAACCAAAAGTTTTCCGGCCAGCCAGAAGATGCCAACCTGGGAAGGAAGCCAGCCTTTTGGCCTCTGAAACCATAAGCCAATAAATTCCCATTGTTTAAGTCAACCCATTGTATGGTGTCTGTTTTAGCAGTCAAGAAAGTAATAGAATACCAATAAGGCCCTGCACCTCTCACCTCATTTCATACCAGTTTCTCCCTCCTTCATTGCACTCCAGCTGTACTAGTTTTCTTGCTGCTTAACACACCAAGCAAACTCACTCCGCAGGTTGTTTGCACTTGCGATTTGCCCTCTCTGGAATATTAACCCCCCATTTTTAAATGTGGTTCACACCCTCACCTTACTCACCACTGCAATCATAGTTTTGTTCAGATGTCACCTCCTTGAAGAAGTCTTTCCTAACCACCAAATCTAAAAGTATAACCCCTATCATTCTCTAGGTGCTTCCATACTTTATTTTTATTCATGGCCCTCATTTCCTGACATTATGTTATAGATCTATCTGTTTCTACACTTTCATCGCTATCCCCAGTGGCCATAACCACACCAGGTATAGAGTAGGTGCTCAAAAATATTTGTTGAATACATGGGTGTTGAATGAAATGCAAGCTGGCACTGCAAGCTGAAGTTCATCTTAGTGACCCTTCACAGGAAGAAATGAAACTAAGAAATACATTTATAACCTTTCAGGACCCAACTGGCTCATAATTAGAAGACTTTTTCCACATGTTTACATTCTTGATCACTTCTTGCTCTGAGAGAAAACATTCAGAGCCATAGTAAATTACCGGAGACTTCAATGCCATCTGATGACTAAGGTTATGATGGCAACAAGTCTTACTTGCTCCTCAGCCTCAGTGTAGTCTGCATAACACTAATTTAGTCAGCACAAGCAAGCGGGACAAGGGAGTGATCCCTCCATTTCCAGAGTAGGCAGTTTTCAGTTTTGCTCTTCTCATCCGTATTTTAAATTAATCATGTTGTGGCCTAGCTTCTTTCATTGTGTTTTTGAAAAAAAAATGTGTGTTTACTAGAAGACATTGAATGATTCAGGAAGAAATCAGACATCTATATCCTCAGTTCTAATAGAAAGCATTTTCTAATCCCTATATAATTTATAGAAAATGTTCATCTAATCTTCTACTGTGTAATGATTCCTTATATTTAAGGCAATAAAAAAGAGAATTAAGTTGCATGTTTTCTATACTAATTTATGTCTACTTAAAAATAAAAAAGAACAAGAGAAATAGAATACTATACATATTTCATGTGTATTCCTCAATTCCTATATTCTTAAATTGCTATTTCCCTAAATTCTAAACTTTTGCAATAATAAAATAAGTCTGTATACTCTTTCTCCCAAGTCTGAATAAAAAGTTTTGTGCAAGTGCTGAAGGAAACTTCTGTGATTGTAAAATGTCAAGATCTCATAAAGCATGTTTCTAAAGCAGCGACAGGAATATTTGAATATGTTTGTACTAAGATAGAATTTAAAATACCCTGATTTCCCAATCCTTATGCAATCCCTCTTGTCAGTGGGTGCTGCTATTTTTCTATCACAAGTAGAATTTCTAATATATTTTCCCACTAGAAAAGGAGACCAAGAAAGGTATCACTGCACAGATATATCAGGTAGCTGGCAAGAGCTGTACTTGCAGTAGACTTTAATTGATAAGCAGCTACATTGCAAATGTTACACATGTTAATTTTACATGAAATTATTGATGACGTCTTTAGGATTCCTTTTTAAAATAAATTGCAACATTTTGGCTGGCTGTTAAAACATTTTCCACTTAAGCACTTTTTCTGCTTTTAACCAAACATTCTTATATTCTGTCAAAACAGCATCTGTCATTATTCAATTTTTACAATATCACTTTTAATAAACAAGAACATAAACAACATAAAATCCATAAAGCAACATCCACTCCTTTATCTTGATTATGGCAGGATATTCTTGGGAAATCAAGCATCCAACACATTTGACTCTAATCTACAATCTGTGGCAAATTTACATGGCCTCTACATAGAACCTGGAAGGGTTCAGAATATCCTTCATAAACGTATTTCTCAAATATTCATTGGAGCTTAGTCTATGCCAAGCCCAGTTGTTGGCATCACGACTACATTGGTGAATCAACTCACGTGGCCTCTACCCTCAAGATTTCAGGCCATCACTGCCTGACTTCCCATTATTATAATGTGTGTGCCCACACCCACATATGCCCAGAAGCAGGTGCTGTTTTTCGATTTTTGTCAAAGAAAGAAATTGGGCAGTTTCAAAGCAACTGCCTGATGCTTAGAAAATCAGAGGTCATGAATGTTTCATTGATATATTTCAGATGTTATCCTTTATGAATGAAGGGTTTCTATGCAATTTGATTGTGAAAATTGTCTGCCTACAGGAACTCACAGAAAAAGGAAACTATTTTAAGTGGGTGTTTCCTGCATGTGAAAAGGATTATGATGATGTATTGTCAAATTCAAAAACGCATAGTTTCTGAAAAAGTCATAACCACAACTGCAGCAATGAAAGTACCATCAGCAATCCACTGTGCCTATGCCACAAAACTTTGCCTAGTATAGCACATACTTTTGTCGACATCTACATTTCTGATTAATTCTGTGTACGCAGGAAATGTACAATCATGACATTTAACGAAATGACACTGACTCATTTTGCCTCAACTTAGAGAAAAGAATAAGAGCAAATTTCATCATGTTACAAAACACATATAAAAACAGGGTTTGCATGAATGCTCAGTTAGAGGATTTCCAAGTGCGTTTTATTTACCACTTGATATGCATTCACAACTGCTATTGACATTGATGGGATTTATTCAAATGTACTGAGGAAGAGTAGGCCTTTTGTGGGTATACTTTATATTGAAGCAAGAAATTTGCTTACACTCAAAGAAACACATTTAATTGTTTTAATATTAAATTGAGTTTAAAATCACTGGTATATATTGGTTGAGGTCGGGAGAGAAATGTAAACAGGGAAAAGGTACAGAGATTAAGTAGTTCAAGATGCATCTCCATACATTGTCCCTATTTAACCACCCAGGACAGGAAATAGTTTTCTTTTGTTTGTTTTTTAAATTTCTCATCCCTGCTACAAGGGACCTATATTGTTGCCCTATGGAGAAAGGACTGAACACTGGATGCTCCCAGAGGCTCTTTACTGATTGCCAGGTGATAATTACAGCAGAAGCTGCAGCCTGTGGCCTCAACTTCCCACAAGGATGCCAGGTGCTAGCAGCACTGTATGCAACTCCCCTCAACAGCTGTCTATCTGCAAGGTATCTGTCTCTGTTTGCAAGACCATTCCCATGCTTACAAGTACCTCCCCTAATTCCCACCCCATCAAGAGGTGGAGTAAAACGGGCACAGGATATATCCAGGACACAGGCCTAAGCATTCCTCTCCTTAAGCCTATGAGAGACTGTGGGAGTTTCACACACAGACTCCACCTGTGACACCAGCTGGAATCCTGTGACACTTGGGGTATTTGCCCAAGCCCTTCACCAGTACTATTTTCCTCAGAATCTTTTTAAGGAGAACTGTTAGTTTATCTTGGTGATGATATTATGAGTTCATTAGATGAAAAGTCCTCTATAAGCAGACAGGAATTTTTGGAAAAAATAAAATTATAACAACATTAGCTGGAATATATACCCATTCTGAGAAATCAGAGGCTCTGTTATATCAGGTTATGGGCTTCTAGCAGAAGGAACAATTTGACCAGAAATTGGGGTTAGTCACAGTGAACATGAGATTAAAAAATTAAATTCTTCTCAGAAAACCTGAGTACCTGTAATGGTCTTTGGAGTTATACATGATTTGCTTATTGTAGCTTTTAGCATCTTTGTAGTGCAAATTAGAAGCATAATGATTTACAGCCAGGCAAGGATTTAGAAAAAGTTTGGGACAGAGGACAATATTTCCAGTATCTACAATACTTCTCAGATATATGCACAGTTGAGAAAGAATGTCTTCTGTGCCATATTCAGAACAAGAAGAAATACCAGTCAGGCATTTGAGTTTTCTAATTAGTTACTCAAAATCAAAACAAGCAGGGAATCTTTGAATAAGCAGAGTAAAACTAAGTAGGATTTGACATTTATGCTTTAGTATATCTGAGAACACCAAAGTTGCAGCTCTAATCTTAAAAAATTCAGTATATGAATTTGCCTCAATGTGTCCCTCAGGATAGATGGCTGATAATCCTTTAGTTGCTGTTTTAAATCTCAGCATTTCATGGTAGAATTTGATGGCAGCTTAGACAGTCAGGTAGAGTTTTCTACTAGAACCACCTACCACAATTCATAAGAGAAATAGATGAAAAGTGTTGTCGGGTCAGAAGGCAGAGTGAAATTTTGATGGAGGTATTTGAAAAATTCCCATAACCTCAGGGTGCAATATTTTAATAGCTACAAAATTAAATTTTAAGACCCAAATGACTGTACAAGGGTTTATGCACTTAGATTGTCTCCCTTGCTCACTATGTACAAAACCATTAAAAGTCTCTGTTGAGGACATTAGTAGGTTTAATATTTTGCCATTGATGATTGCTGCTTTTGGCTCCACTATCTGTGGTGACAAAGAGGACTTCCCAACCATCTCGGCTACCTATGACTATTCCACAATTTTTCCTTTTTTTTAACTTTATTTATAAAGAAGTTTTAGATTACAGAAAAGTTACATAAAAAAATTTAGGAGATTCCCATATACCCCACCCCATTCGCATCTCACATTTTACCTTATTACCATCTTTCATTAGTGTGGTACACTTGTTACAATTAAACAAGTATGGGAGCATTACTACTAACCAAGGTCTATAGCTCACTTGATGGTTTACACTTCGCACCATACAATTTTACAGGTTTTGACAAAATGTATAATGGCCTGTGTCCATCAATGCAAAATCATTCAGAACAATTCCAATGCCCTAAAAATGCCCTTTGTTCCTCTTATTCTTCCCTTTCCCTTCCCTCAGAACCTCTGGTGATCACTATCTTTATGTCAGTGTTACAAGTTCTTCTGCTGCAGATTGGAAGGGGACTTAGATATAAGGGGAAAGATGGAAGAAACTGTTTTATTTGCAGTTGAAGGTACTCTTTGCTTTCTGGGATGGGCGTTGTCTGTCATCATCCTTTTGTTAGTTGTTCTAGGCAAGTCCGATGAACTGGAGAATAGGTGTTGGCTGCAGCTCCATTGAGCTTCGGGGCTCAACCGGCATATGACCAGACCAAAGATTTAAGTCTCTGAGACATATATTTAACAATTATAGTGCTAATTATAGCTTTACTTAAGAGGAGAAGAATTGCTATTAGGAAGGCAGTTGCTAACAAACCATTATTTTATTTAGCTTGCAACATCTCAATAGTATTAGAATTAATTGCAGTTTCCAGTTTCCCAAGACCATAAGCAGAGAAACCTGAAAGATAGTCACATTTTGGGGCATTTGAACCCTGAAAAGATGATTATCTAGCAACTGTACTTAGGAGTTTAAAGAGGTTGATGAATTTCATGGATTCCCGTCCACATACAAACAGATGATGGCTGTGCAATTTATATCGCCTGGTGTCAAATTCATGTGTTAGAGTTTGAATCAGCTTTGGAAGGTGGGAAGATCATAGGCCTTGGAGTCATGTACACCTGGGAACACTAAAACCTCACTCTCCTACTCACTGCTTAAGTGATCTTAGAGGTATTAGTGAACCAAAGATGCAGTTTTCTCACTTATAAAATATGGATAAAAATATTTCCCTCATGTAGTTGTGAAAATTATGTAAGACAGAGATTCTGAAGCTAAAGTTAGTGAAACTATTCTACAATAAATAATAGGTATTATATGCTACCTATATTTAGGTTAATTTTAGAAATGAGGAAATTGAGGCCCATTATAGCTAAATGATAGATTGTTAATGATGGAGCCTGGAAAAAAAATCCTGGCTCCCTATATCACGTACCAAATCCTCTATAGTACACAGAAGCATTGCCTCTTTGTGTGTATGCTTGTATTTGTGTATATGTATACCTCTGTTCAATTCAGTTGATATAGGCTGGTACCTCTTCTCCCAGCTGAGACGTTGGTTCCTCTTTTCTCTCTTTCATTTAGACTCCCTTTTTCTCATATGGAGGCTTGAGATCTCCTTCGCTAGCAACAATGACACTTGACCCTGTTCTAAAACAGCTATGCTTTTTGTTTACTCAGATATCCTCACAGTGGGAAATCCTACCATCTACAGTCTAATTACTTAGCACCACCGCACTGACAAAATTCATTGAAGCAAAAGGCAGATACAGTCACCTTTAATGATCAAGATAACTTATTCTTCAAATAGGAGTGTTGGGTGCCAATGACAGAAAAGTGCACAATGCAAGGTTTTGTTTTGTTTTTTTAATCTCATGAGATTTCATTTTCGAGGAGGAAAAAATAACAAATAAGCACCAAACAATTTGGGTGACCTAAACTAAGTTTCAGTTTCCTCATTCCTAGAACTTAGGGGTTATTTTACATAAAATCCATCATTAGTTGGAAAAAAATAACATTACCATATGAAAATTTCACTACTGGTGTATAAAAGGATGTAAAAGTAAAAATTATAAAACTTTTAGAATAAATATAGGAGAATATTTTATAACCTTGTGTTTAGAAATATCTTAAAAGAGTAAATACTTATAAGCCAAAACAGAAAAAGTACACATATTTGGTTGCATGAGTAAAAAGAATTCTATGGTCATAGACATCAACAACAATAAGAAAAATAGCCCGGAAATTTATAAACCACTCATTAGAAAACTGAACAAAATCTTTGAAAAGGTGTTTCAAATATGAGAAAATGCAAATGAATCTTAACCTTATTAGTAATCAGAAAAATATGTAAATTATAAAAAACAAGTGAGTATCAAACTTTTGCCCACCCACTTGACAAAATCTTTAAAAACTAAGAGCATTCAGCACTGATAAAGGTTTAGAAAAATATTCAGTTTCATACATTATTGATAGGGTTATAAATTACCAAAAATTTTTGGAAAAAGTAATCTGGAAATATTTACTAAACTTCAAAATCACATACTCTTTGACCCCCTCCCCCTAAATCCTGCTCTGGGAATGTATCCAACTGAAATAAAAGTGTCAGTATTTTAAGATATATGTATATGGATTTAAGGCAGCACATTTGTTGTGATAGTCAAAAAAAAAAAAAAGCCTACATTGTCCATCTATAGGAACATTTGAATCAATTAGGATATATCTATTCAATGGAATACTCTGAGTTCCTAAAAAGGGTGAGATAAATATGTCTGTATTAACTTGGGAAAGGATTATATTATTGCTGAAAAAAACAAATTATGGATAATATACATTATTTAGTGAAAATATTGTTTTTAACAAAGTACATAAATATGTTTTGTATTTATATAAGCAAAGAATATAATAATGAAAATTTTCTGATTCTTACAAGTCAATACCTAAAGGATTCCATTAGAGTGGTAGGTTTGGAAGAGCAAAGTGAGAATGTATCAGTTTACTTTAGGCACTCCTATACTGATTGGATTTTTACTAAAAATATGTAATACTTTTTAAATTCAAGAGCAGACATATGTGCAAAAGGCTAATTAGGCACACAGGAAGGAATAATAACTTTTCTGGAGTAGTCATGAAAATCACCATAGAGGGGATGGCTGTTGAGCTGAATCTTGAGAAAAATATATAGGAATGTATCTTCCTTTTTTATTTTTTTAGGAGGTATCGGGGATTGAACCTAGGACCTCATACATGGGAAGCAGGCACTCAGCCACTGAGCTACATCCACTCCCCCACTGTTTTTGTTTTGTTTTGTTTTTGTTACCCCCACCCATTGGTTTTTTATTTTGGAGATATGGGACACAGGTCTGGTTCTCCCATTGACTACAAAGGTACCCTTTGACAATTTAGTTCTAGCTTCTAAATATCTTTCAGAAAGACCACCCCCCATTCAAATGTCCTTTAAACCTATGAAAATGTACTCAAACTCACTCATAATAAGAAAAATTATATTAAAATGAGATAATATATGTGATGGTTAAGTTCATGTGTCAACTTGGCCAGGTGGTGATGACTGGTTGTTTGGTTAAACAAGCATTGGCCTGATTGTTACCATCAGGACATTTCGTGGACTTAAATCATCAGTAAGTTGATTGCATCTATAGCTGATTACATCTACAATCAACTAAGGAGATTGCCTTCAATAGGAGAAGTCTCATCCAATCAATTGAAGGCTTTAAAAGGAGAAGCGATCATTTTAGCAGTAAGAAGAAAGACTTTCCATCTCTACTTCAGCCAGCTTCTCCTGGGGAACTCACAGAGGACCTTCAAAGGAGTTCCTTGCTTGGCTGCCCTATAGAATTGGGACTGGTGCATCCCCACAGACTTGTGACAGAATTCTTATAAAAATCTCATAATATTTACAGATATCTCCTGTTGGTTCTATTTCTCTAGAGAACGCTGACTAATACAGCTTTGGTACCAGGAGTGGTTCTTGAGAAACAGAATCTTAAGGAAGAGATTTTGGAATTGATTTTGGGGTTTTTGGAATTACTTCTTTAATCTGATTAGATTCAAAGGCACTAGTGAATAACTTTCCAATCATCAAAATGGCACCAGTAATCCATGACTTAAGTTGGTAATAGAGATATATAAAATATCACTACTGGATACAGTTACTCAAATGCTGATAAGATGCAAGATTCTGGGTGAGAACGTTTTTGGCATCTTAACAGAATTTTGTGGAGTTAAGAGGTATAGTGATGTTGGCTGGTTGTGCCTAAATACACTGGATATAGTTATAAAAGCAAGAGAGGAGCTGAAGGCTTCGAATTTGCAACTTAAGCATGAAAATTTCTGTGTGACCTAAACGAAAATCTTATTCCATATAGATGAAGACTTGAGCTTTCTGAAAACCAGACCCAGAGCCTCACTGTGTCAGTGGTTGAATTACAACATAAACTAAATTTCCAACCTTGCGGCATGTATGCTGTTAAAGTGAGCACATTAATTGGAAAGTAGTGGAATCCTATAAAGAGGAATGGGGACATATGGGTTGACAATGATAGCTGTGGGGACATTGAAACCCTAGATTCTGCTGAGTTTTTGCCAGATAAACATGTAATGGTCTGCCCTGGAGAACCAGCCTCCCAACCTCCAGGAATCTGCCATTCAAACGTCACCTGAAGAGATTAACCTTGCTGTGCCTGATAAACCTATAACCACTTCCACTGAGGAAATGGCCCTCACTCTTCTGTCTGAAGAGATTAATCTTATTTCACCAGATGAAGCTGCAATGGAATGCCCTAAGGTATTTGGTTTGTAAGACACTTCTAATTCTTCTAGTGACCCACCCCCACCAATCTTCTTTTTTTCCAGACCTATAACTGGACTGTAGTTCCAACAGGTCCCACAAGAAAACACACAAAGTGTGACCCATGAGGAGGTACACTATATTCCAAAAGAACTTCATGAGTTTTCCAATTTATATAGACAGTAATCCGGGAAATATGTGTGGCAATGGATATTAAGGGTTTGGAATAATGGTGGAAGCAATATAAAGTTGGATCAAACGAATTTATTGATTGGGTCCATTCAGCAGAGATTCTGGATTCAATGTTGTAGCTTGAGGGGTACTCTTTGGGGGATGGAATATATGGTATGTGCATATATATCAATAAAACTGCTTTTAAGAAAAATAACCATGGGGGAAACCGGATTGGTGGTATATGAGAACTCTGTCATATTCTTGCAACTTTTGTGTAAATCTAAAACTATTCTAAAAGAAAATGTTTGCTTAAAAATAAAATAACCAAACAAGAACAAAAACCAAAAAAAAAAAA
>PVKH010048765.1:0-10168 GCA_004027955.1 Chaetophractus vellerosus | reverse complement strand
GGGCGACCTGCCCTGCCCGTGGCGGCTCTTGCCATGTCCGTGGCAGCTTCTTGCCCTGCCCACGGCGGCTCCAGCCTGCCCACGGCGGCTTGCCATTCTCAAGGCGGTCTGCCCGCTAGGAGAGGTCCCCGGGAATCGAACCCGGGGCCTCCCATGTGGTATGCCGGTGCCCTATCCACTGGGCTATCGAGCCGGCCCCTGTTATGGTTTTCTTAAATGTGTTCTTTCATGAATTAAGTCTCACATTAGAGAAATTTTAAAAAGACATAACAAATGCATTCCATTTAGCTCTCTTTGAACATGTAAGACCATTGTGTTTATTTTATTTTATTTTGTTTTATTTTTATTTTCTGCTTTTGTCTCCCCCCCTCCCCCACTGCGGGGAGGTGCTGAGTCAGCTTCACCGGTGAGCGGTGGGCAAGTTGCCCACTTGCCGGCTGCTCTGCCCTTGCCCACAGGGGGCTCCACTCTGCTCACAGGTGGCTCTGCCCTGTCCGCGGCTTTTGCCCCTGCCCCGTCCACAGCTTTTGAGGGCGGCTCTGCCCCATCCATGGCGGGTTTTTGCCTTCTCAAGGGGTCCGCCCACCCGGAGAGGCCCTGGGGACCGAACCCAGGGCCTCCCATGTGGTAAACCGGCACCCTATCCACTGGGCTATACAGCCAGCCCGAAGACCATTGTGTTTAAATGCCCTCCTTTGCTCCTTCTTTGTTAACTCTGATCCGGTAGACTTTACCCTGAAGTTCTTGTGCCTGAATTTATGACAACAGGTTGATTTCTATTATGGTGCTGATGATAGTCAGAAAGTGATTCATCTGGCAGTGATTACCACAAGGAAGAAATTGTGCTGTGAAAAGGAGAAGTACTATTACTTACACAGAATCACAGCCTTTCAGAGCTGGAATGAGCTTTGGAAGTCACGTCAGAAAAAGATTATTTGAAACACTACATATTAAATGCAAAGGCTTAGGAGTGAAAGGTGATTAATCAACAGAAGCCACAGGGCCCTCTGAAGAATATTCTAAAGCAGGGCAGTTACCACTGTGGTTAAAACGCTTTAGGTTATTCCTGTTGGGATCCTACATGATCCAACACTTCCATTCGTTTTACCAAGCAAGAATGGAAAAGTCGTTAGCTAAAACCAAATAAAATCACCAAAAAGTTGTAATGCCCAATCTTGTGATAAATAATATGCATTTATGCAGTAAATTTCAACCTTGAATTACATTGAGAAAGCCACAGTATTATTCCCATTTCATATAGAGAGTAAAAACAGCAATTTATCAAAATGACTGAATAACTTAAGTTTTCTGTGAATAAAAATATACTATTGAAAAGCAAGTTATCAATTTACCTCAGACCTTAGAAAGCTATTCCTCAATGGAAAAGAAAGGAGGAACACATTCAGTCCAAGAAAAAAAATCAGTATCTTTTGCTCTTCCCTCATCAGCATTCATAAGAAATATGTAAGTCACATGGATTTCATGTCTCCACGCATGTCTTTACTCTTATCCTCAACATCAAAATCAGTATTCATTCAGTTGGCATGAATTTAGAGCAGTTTTCAAAAATTTCCACAACCATTTCAAGTCCATTTGTTTTGCTTGGGCATGCACAACAGTTGGTCTGGGAGTGATACATCTGTTGCTCTCAGTGCATAAGCAGGAGTAATTGTCAATAACACTATTTTCACCAACAAATATTGATTGAATGCACCAGGCACATTATCAGAGAACTTTCTCAGAGTGGCAGTTTCACAGGCCCCAAGCTTTGTAAGATCCTATTTCCAACCTGGTTGGTCAGTGAATATAATTTATTTTTACCATTGATTGGGCTGCATCAATTTCCTGGCTCTTTTAAGTGAGGTGTGGCCACCTAAAGTCTGTTAGATGGAGAAATCAAGTGAATAAGAATATGATTAATATTTAAAGTTTATTATAGACAGCATAGACATTTGGTTTTCCTGAAAATTTAAAGGTTCCTTAATTTATGTCAATCCTAGGCTGGGACCCTTTGACCACAGATAATATGCCATCTTTTTGTTCCTATTCAAGGTCCCCTTTGATTTCAATAAAGGGAAGTTGCAAAACACCTATGGTATCATGTACCATATCCTACATTTTCCTCCAGGCAACTTTATTTACGTTTTAGTAAGCTGATCACATGCTTTTTAAAAGTTATGATTGCTGTTAAAACTGGTTTAATTCTGGATTTCTTAACTTCTGAAATATTGACACTTTGGAGCAGATAATTATTTGTTTTAGGGAGTTTTCTTGTGCATTGGAGTATGTTTGGCAATATCTCTGAAATTTACCCACTAGTTGCTAGGTGCACTCTCAAGTTCTGAAAATCAAAATTCTCTCCAGACATTGTCAGTAATCCCCTGGGGGCAAAATTGTCCCTTGTTGGGAACCCCTGGTTTGATAAATAAATTTCTATTTTCAGGGCTCAACTTATGACAACCACATTGTCAGGATCCTTCAGGACCCTGGTTTCCAATGGATACAAGGATTTCTAAAGTGAAAAATAGGACTTTAATTACAGTCTTTATATCACAAATCCTAAGAGGCAAATATCCCTGAGTTTCTTCAGGGATAGACTGTTTTGGAAATCGTCACTGATTGGTTTTACATTACTAGGTTTAAGCCTCAGGTTTATGATTAAATTTGGAGTTTGATTGCTATCACAATATAAAATAGCTTCTGGAAGTTAAGATTTCTTGTGATTTAATGTACATGTGTACTAGAAATCTTATAATCTGCAAATCTCAGTAAAGAACACCAAATGGTAAAAGTTTGCTCAGTTTAGTTATTGTCATAATAAAATACACATCTTCTGATTTTTTCTACTAAGAAATACTTATAATTCACTTGATTTGCATGCAATTTTATGTTTGATATTCTTTTATTGAAATATATCACTGGTTTTAAAGCGTGATAATGATTGTCCCACTCCAAATCTTATCATCACGATTAAGTCAAAATTTAATAAACTTCTCTAATTTTTCTCAAATTTCCTCCCATGTTATTTCAAAATTGACTTGATACGTTTGCCAGAATGAAGCCTGAGCACAAAGTCTTTTGCCTTTTTGAAATTCTCCAACAACAGATGCATATAAGCCTAGAATAAAAAAACAACACTTTTGAAAATCTAAATTCAAGCGGCTGTTTTACTGGAAGCCAGGGCATTCTAGGCAGAATCAGAGAAATCTGGATTTTATTACTAAATGCAAAATTCAGCTCAGTTTTCCCATCTGTAAAATGGTGAAAATACCTCCTTTGAAAATGTGTAGGGAGAGAAATGTGATCATTATGATATCTGAAAAGCCATTTCAAAGAAAATAACTAGTTATTTTCTTGTGTTATTTTTATATTTGTACACATTGAGGGAATATACCAAATAACTCCATAAACTGTTGAACATGTCTGCTTAATAAATGCCCTTTGATGGCTATAGAAATTTTAATCAATTAAAAATGTCAATACACATTTGTTGTTAAGTTGGCACAGTGTTAATATATTGCTTTATATTTCTCATTTCATAACTTCAGCATGAACAAGGCTTACTTTTTGGTGATCTGGAACATTAGTGAAATAAGGCATGGGTTATATCCACATAAAAAGCAGTTCCTGATCTACCCACTTATGATTGCTCTCTATTTCCCTGATGGTCATAGCTGGAGTCTCCCTGTTGCCTTTATTAATATTTTATTTATGCCAGTTAGAGAACAGTGCTCTCCAATTAATTACATTCAAGTAGAAACAAAGAGAGTTGGCTCAAGGAAATGGCTTTGGGTCTTTGTTGGCAGATACAAATATATATGAATGAATAAATGAATGAGCAGAAGACAGATACCATAATGATACTTTATATATCCTCCAAAACATGATAATGCCTACCTTGATGTCCCGATATATACCACAGGTGCTTAATAAATGCTTTTGAATTTATTATCAAATCAATCAAAAGTGAAGAATGGGGGCTGGCTGTATAGCCCAGTGGATAGGGCACCGGTATACCACATGGGAGGCCCTGGGTTTGGTTCCCGAGGACCTCTCCTAGTGGGCAGACCACCCTGAGAAGGGCAAGCCGCCGTGGGCGGGCAGAGCCGTGGAGGACAGGGCAAAAAGCTGCCACGGACAGGGCAAAGCCACCTCGGGCAGGGCAGGTCGCCCGCGAACGGAGTGCAGCCAGCCACCTGCAAACTGAAGCGGAGCCGGCCGTGAATAGAAGCAGAAGCCGCCCACAAGCGTGACAAAGCCGCCTGCAAGGTGACTGGTCTTGGCACGTCGCCGCAATGGGGGGAGACAAAGCAGACAGAGAGGAACATAGGAATGGACACACAGCAAGAGCAAGCAGAAGCGGGGGGTGGGGGGGAGGGATATGTAATAAATAAAAATAAATAAATAAATCTTTAAAAAAAAGTGAAGAATGGATATGCAAAATGATAAAAACTAGAAAATATGTCAGTAATGGGTTAAGCTAAGTGAAGACACTGACCACCAGTTTTGACCTTATTCCTGGGTTTCAGCCTCACTGAAAAGAGTGGTCTTTACTCTTACGGAGTGATCTTTATGGAGTCGCAACAGATTGACTTATGTACTCAGCAAGGTTTGTTCACTCTAGATGGGCCAGAAGTCTAATTTCTCACAGCCCTACACAACATCTGATGTCTCCATTCAGCTTTCTGCCCCATCAGACACACTATGCTGGGCCTAGAGAGACTGCCTTGTGTGGGTACAAACCAGCTCTCAGCTAAGAAACTGACAGGAACCTCCATGAAGACTTCTGGGTCCTCCCACTCTGTCCAGCTCCCTCCTCTTCCTTATCCAGAGGGTCTTTTTAAAATATCAGGTGACAGAAAGGAAGGCGTGAGATTAATTTTGACCCACAAATTCCAACTGTCCAATCAACCCCATACTCCAGTCTCAGCCTCACCAGAAGAAAGCACTGCCCTCCACTTGGGCACTACTGTCCTCCAGGCAGAAACCTGGGTTGAACATGGGATTCATTTTAGGTGTTTCCTTCTTTCAAGGATACAGCTTTTTGTTTTCTGTTGTCCGGTGCCTTGAAAGAGTTGCCTTGCATAATTTATTCAGTGTTAAGATTGTTTTCTGTGTCAGGGAGCAGGGAGTGGGGTAAGAAAGTCCAAAAGCAGTTCCTCCATCATGGCAGAAAGAGGAAGCTTAAACATATGCTGTTGGATGTTATGACTGAAATCATGTGCAACTACAATTCCTAACTACTTGAAAATCTCAGTGGGAATCTTTGTAAAGGATTACTCCTTCTGCCCTTTTTTTTTTTCTGTGTATACCTTCCTTCCACCTCCTTTAAAAATTGAAAGAAAAATTTATGCCACCACATCATGGCCAGGGGTTAAGCCCTGTATAATCTCTCTGTTCCAAATCATTCAAATTAATGTTTCCTCATATTTGAAATGATAACTGAGCATAAAAATGGGAAGCACAAGGCATAAGAATAAACGCAAGTTAACGAAAAGGAAGTTTTCATGAGAGACCCAATTCTTCAAAAACGAATTTATATAAATTCTATGTAACCAATGGAAGCAAAATACACAGATGAAATAAAATAGCTCAAAGAGAATTCTGGTTTCTTCTTGAATTAACCCTCAGTCTCACATATTCATAACGCTGTAAAAGGCAGCAGATGGATTAGAATGGTAAATTATATTAAAAGGTGTGTTCCATTGTGGGTATTATATTTATTTATTTAGTCACATATTTAATTTAAAAATAAACTCACGTAGCATGGCAGGTGTAGCTTAAGTAGAAATTCAGAAACTCAACAATCTATTTAGGGTTTTAGGAAAGCAGATCCCATATTAGGACCGAAAAAATTAAAAAGACCTTCTATAAAATGTAACTATTGGGAAATGAATTTGTTTCCACCAAAGTATTTATAATATCCTTTGGATACAGAAATAAGATAAGGGTATAAAGCTGGCTTTAGTAGTGCATATTTCTTGGGATATTTTTACAAAAACGGAAATGGATTGGAGTTCATCCATATTTGTATTTCAAGAAATACTGATAACTTTAAGATTTAACCTAGGGTCATGGAACACAAAGCTCAGTGGGTCACAGAGTAATAAATACATTCTCATTTGAACCCAATAATTCAGCATAATTAGAACCACAAAATAACCAGCTAAACTAACTACCTACCGAGAGTCACCAGAACAACTGGCCTCTACTTAAATGAATTGTGGTAGAATTAGAAACCTTCCAAGAAACCAGAAACATACATGGCCAGATATTGAGTAGTCATAAAGTCAAAGAATCTCAGATTCAGAAGAAATCCTTACATATCTTCTATTCAGTTAAATGCCACTTCCTTTCCAGATCGTCTCCAGCTCAAATATACATGAACTTCTCCATTGTCAGTGAAGTTATTGCCTTATAATCCATTGTAGCTTTTAGAAATTTAGAAAATGTGTTTTATGGTAGGCAAAATGGATTTAGAATTCAAGAAATTAAAGAGTTGAATTTAAACTTTGTTATTTTTTAGTTTTCTTACCTGTTGAATGGACTTAAAAGTATGTGCCCTCTTACTACATATTATGTTTTTGGAGAAGATTAAATGAGAAAGCTTTATTACCACTTCAAATGTATGAGATAAACACTTTTGCCATCTTCAGTAAATAGTAGAGAGACTGAGGTGCAGAGAAGTTAAGAGAATTATTCAGTGTCTTACGTAGTGAGGGGCGGTGCTGGATTCAATCCATGCTCTCTGTGCTCTTCACCACTGTTTAAAAGGTTCTTGTTGTGTTTACAAAGCATCAAGACCTACTGTTTCTCCTTTGAACAAAACCTGAACTCTCACCTACCCAGTCATTTTCACAAATGGCTACGCCTGGGCAAGTGGGAGAAGCAGGATATTTCAAAGGCCCATCTAGGCATTTCCTTGCTTTGGCCAAGGTCTTCATTAACTAGAAGGTAACACTCAAAATAACTGTAGCTCAGCAGGCCCTATCTGAGAATATATGAAAATCTATTTCCTCAAAACAACAGTTATTCTCATTTAAAATTCCCCTCATCATGACTCCTCTTCTACTCCTTTTATTTGACCCTATAATTTTCAATGTACCTGTTAAATATATCTCTCAGAGACTTAAGTGTTCTGATTGTTCATATGCTGGTTGAGTCTTGGAACCCAGCAGAAATGGGGCCAAATCCTACATTCCAGTTCATTGGGCTTTCCCTGGACAACTAACAAAACAATGGTGAGGGACCAGTCCCATCCCCAAAACAAGAAGTATCTTCAACTGAAAGCAAAACAATTCCTTTTCTCTGCCCCATAATATCTACATCCCTTCTCAACCAGAAGCAGTCAGGGTGGGCATCATCCCAAATCCCTCAAGATTGAGGAATGAACAAAAATAAGGGGGAGTGTAACCACGGTCCAAATCATATTTATTGTCATTGTAGTTATTATCTTGTGTTAATGGAGTAACTTGCAACATTTATATAAAAAAATAAAAATAAAAGTAAATAACTGCACATAGCATGGTGGTTTATCACAATACAATGGTGTCAAATGCCTGAGTTCAAGTCCACGCTCTGCCATTCCCTGACGGTACCACCTACCGGAAGTTACTTAACCTACCTTTCCGCTGGTTTGAAATGGGCAGTGGCTATATGGATTAAGATTAATAATCATGTGAATGGAACAGTGATTCGAAAATAGTAAGTATTTAATAAATGCTAGCCATTTCTTCTTTATTCCCTGCACTAAGCACAACACAGGGAGGAGTTTTGTGACTCACTGCCCAGTTTTCAAAACAGGAGGAAAGTAAGCTGTCAGGTCTTCTTTATAATGAATGAGGTCTTCTTCTTTAGAATGTACCAACTCCCTGCAATATTATATGAGCATATTAGAGCATAAACCACTAAGGATGCAGTTCATGAAAAAATACAATTTTGTTCACAATACTTCTGAGATGCACTATTTCATGATTTTTCAGACTTAAATTAGCAGAGCTAAGAAACGTTCAAGTAAAAGCATAATTAATGCATCGGAGGCACTTACATACACTCACTCTCTTGAGCTATCTGACAGATTCATGACTATCTTGACTAATCATTTTCAGTAGAAAATGCATTTTCTGACTGATACTTAAGACCCCAATGATACAGTACTGCAGATGACTGTGGTAATTTCAGCACATAGTAATTCACTAGCCACATTCGTTTTTAGTATATTATATTCATATTTTCATGTTAATCCAGAAAGACTAACAATCTCTGATCACACCCTGCACCGCATGTCTCTAATAACAGCTCTTGCTGTTTTTTTTTTTCAAATATAAAAGATATATGGGTTTTTTGAGTAGCTTAGATATTTTAAGCTTAAACTGATGAGATGAGGCAAGCCTGACTGCTTTGTTTTCTGGAAGTCAAACAGACTGCAAATTTACAGGATATAAGTAGTTCAGTTAGACTGTGAGGCACCACTGGGGAGACGAGTGCTTATTAACTTCGTGGGTTAATGTGGAGGAGTGTGTGGAAAGCTGCTTCTAGGGCTGAGGCTTTCAGTTGCAGGATTTGGACATCGCTGTTGTGGATCTTGTGAGCGACCGTCGCCTGACGCAAATGGAATCAATACTAAGGCAGTTAATAAAAACTCTGCAGATTCGTTTTGTTTTATGTTTGTTTGCTGATAGTCTGCTCTGTATAAGATTTTTAAACAATGAACTGCTTTCCCCATCAGTTGCTTCAGACTGTTTAAGAGCTGCATAAAGGAGAATGTTTTAAATGGAATTCTAATGTAAAGAATGAGATTTTGAATTAATCATATAGAAAGGTTATGAAAATGTTATAGCCAAAGTTACTATTTCCCCTAATTTTTAGATTCCTGGCATGTAACAGCCTTCTTTTACATGTGGCATGGAATTAGCTTAAAAATATTCTTAAGGCACAGGTTAAATTATTTTTCTAGCTGGTCCCTTTTTTCCTTCCTTTTTGCTTTATAATTTTTTCATTGTTTTCCTCCTGTCTTTCTTTTGTTTGACCTTGTGTTCATTATTTCTATTCCTATGTATTTCTGTCTCTGAATTTTAAAGGAAAATAGATACAATACTTTTGTTAGTCTTGGTTTTGACAATCAGTACCTTCCTACCTATGGCACCTTTACCAGGATTAAGCTCACTTTGAGGAAAGAAATATGAATCTGATGGTTGAAAAGGGTCTGATTCTATTTGCCATTCCAATATGCAAGGCTTGTTTGACATATGGCCATTTCTTTACAAGATTCAAGGCTGCAAGAATCAAATGATATCATTGTTATTCATTCAGTCAACAGATAGTGACCAAGGAACATCTTCGTTCCAGGCACTGTGCTCATCACAGTAACAAAGACAGGAAGTCAGAGGTCTCTATCCTCATGGAAGTTTTAGAGATATTGCCTGCAAAAGTGCTTTATAATTAAAATCACTAAATACATTTACTGTATTGTTGGAAACAGCATCCTTATTTTCAAAGACAGCAATGGTAAAAGCTGGGTTAATAGTGAAGTCAAGTTTTAAAGCTCAACATTATTACATGTATCCATCTCTATAATAAAAGTTAACATTTATTGAGCACATACTATATGCAAGGCACTGCTTCATGTGCTTTGTTAGCAATATTTTATTTCCTTTTCCTAACAACCTATTACTTTCTTCATTTTATAGATAAGAAAACTTGGATATAGGGAATTTAAGTAGCTGGCCCAAGATCAGCTATAAATAGCAACAAGTTACACATTAATATGTGGAAGTTGCAAACAAAATCACAACTCAATAAAAGCAGTAAATAATAAAGAGTTGAAAACAGTTAGAAGTATTTGGCTGGAGAAAGGATTTGACTGTTCCCAAATCCACTCTGTGATCTTGGCCTCTTGGGCATTTCTCCGAGTGCCAAGAAAATGGCAAATGGAAAGAATATGAGTAAAATGGAGAAAGGATAAAGCATATTTTGACCACTAATAATTTTAAAACTGTATCTATAGGAGGAGTTGATGCATAAAAAGGATGAGAAATGAGGCAGTAAATGAAAAATTGCAACGTTACAAATTATTAGCAGAAGGTTTACCACAACGGGGTTTGCATACTCTCCAGAGAACCTTGTTCATAGGGCCTTTTTAAATATGAGGTGACAAGAGAAAGGACAA
>PVKH010048764.1:0-10171 GCA_004027955.1 Chaetophractus vellerosus | reverse complement strand
AAAGAAAAACCAAGTTTCCACCTTAAATTAGAAGAAGAGCCAACTAAACACAAAGCAGAGGGAAGAAAATAACATTAGAGTAGACATCAAAGACAGAAAACTGAAAAACAGTAGAGAAAAATCAATGACTTTTTTTTAAGATTTTATTTTAAATTTCTGCCCCCCCCCCCATTGTTTTTGTGCTCGCCACCTGTTCTCTCTGTGTTCTTCTGTGTCTGCTTGTCTTCTCTTTAGGCAGCACTGGGAACCGATCCTGGGGCCATTCAGAAAACCATTCAGAAAACAGGCTTTGAGAAAATATTTGCAAAGCTGATATAAGACTGGTATCCATAATATACAAAGAACTCTTACAATTCAATAAGACGGGAAACCCCGTTTAAAAAATTTTTTTTAAAGATTTGAAGAAACACAAATGGCACATGAAAGGGTGCTCAACATTATTAGTCATAGGGAAACGCAAATTAAAACCACAATGTGATACCACTTCATACCCAAAGAATAGACGATATTTAAAAAACAGACAGACAAAAATGTGTTGGTGAGGATGTAGAGAAACTATAACACATGCACTTCTATTTTTTAAAATTTATTTATATATCCCCCCCCCTTGCTGCTTGTTCTTGCTCTGTTCATTTTTATGCTTTTTGCGTTCTTCTGTGTCTGCTTGTCTCCCCCTGCTGTGGCATCCCGCCGAGTTAGCTCACTGCGCAGCGGCTTGCCTTGTTCACGGCGGCTTGCCTTCTCCAGGAGGCCCCAGGAACCGAACCCGGGGCCTTCCATGTGGTAAACCAGGGCTCTACCAATTGAGCCACAGCTGGTTCCCAACACATGCATTTCTGGTGGAAATGTAAAATAGGTATTTTATATTTGGGGTGTAACAAAAATGTACAAAATTGGGTTGTGGCAATGGTTGCACAGCTTTGTAAAGAATTTCTCAAAACTATAAAAAGACAACTCAACTGTAATGCTAAGTTTAACTTCCAGTTTACAGTATTAGAACAGGTTAGACAATGCCACAAGAAAACAATTAGATAAAGAATGTGGAAGATTGCACAAGACAACTGGCTTAGACTCTTCCAAAAAGACATTGTTATAAAACAAAACAAAAAAAGGCAGGGGGAATATTCTAGAGTTAAAGAGATTAAAGAAGCCAACAATCAAGCATAATGCATCAATCTTGATTAGACCCTGGATCAGACAATGATATTTTTAGAGCAGTTGAGGAAGTTTGAATTTAGGCTGAATATTAGATGATATTAAGAAGTTACTGTTAATTTTTTAAATTGATAATGGTATTGCTCAGTTAGGAAATGTCTTTATTCATAGATGTATGCTGAAATATTTAGGGAGAAAGCACCATGATGTCTGCAACTTACTTTCAAATGGTTCAGCAAAAAATACATATCTATTTATATACATAAAGATAAAGCAAATGTGGAAAATGTAAATAAGTAAATATAAGTGAAAGGTATTCAGGGGTTCATTTTATCTCTTCAAACCTTTCTGTAGATTTGAAATTTTTGAAAAATAAGAAGAGGGGGGAAAACTCAATATATTCCTGCATACCAGAAACAACACTTAAAAGATATATATAATCCACAATAGCATCCAAGTATATGATGTATTAGGAATATATATAACAAAAGATGTACAAGACTTTCCATCTGTAAAAAGACTTAAACAGAAATATATGGGAAGCAGATGTGACTTGAGATTGGGCTCCCTTCCACCATATAGGAAGTTCAGGGTTCGATTCCCAGAGCCTCCTGGTGAAATGCAAGCTGGCCCGCGCAGCAAGCTGGCCCATGCAGAGTGCTGGCCTACGCAGAGAGCTGGCTCACGTAGAGAGCTGGTGCAGCAAGATGACACAATAAAAAGAGACACATAAGAGAGACAGTAAGAGACACAGCAGACCAGGGAGCTGAGGTGACGCAAGAGATTGAGTGCCTCTCTCCTACTCCGGAAGATCCCAGGATCGGTTCCTGGTGCCACACAAAGAGAAGACAAGCAGACACAGAAGAACACACAGAGAGCAGGCAGAGAGCACAAAACACCGGGGCGGGGGTGGGGGACTGGGGATAAATCTTAAAAATTAAAAAAAAAAGAAATATATTATGTTCATGGATTGGAAAGCCCAATATTATAATAATGTAAATTCTCCCAAAATAACTTATAGAGTCATTGCAACTCCAATCAAAATCCCAACATATTTGGTTGGTTTGTTTATTTTTGGGATAGAACTTGAGAAGTTATTTCTAAAATCTATATGGAAAATCAAAGAACCAAGAAGAGCAACACGCTCTTGAAAAACATCAACAAAGTAAAAGGATTTGCTATACTCTATAGCAAAACCTTTTTAAAAAGGTAGAGTAAGAGAGAGTACAATGGCACAGGAAAAGACCTATATAACAAAATAGAAAGTCCAGAAATAGACACATGCATATATTGACATGTAATATATAACAGAAAAGGTCCTTCAAAGCAGTAGGGAATAGATGGTCATTTTAATAAACAGTTCTGAGACAATAGACTAGCCATATAAAGAAGTACGCCAGGGGCCGGCCATATAGCCCAGCGGATAGGGAGCCAGTATACCACATGGGAGGCCCCGGATTCGGTTCCCGGGGACCTCTCCTAGCGGGCAGATCGCCTTGAGAAGGGCAAGCCGCCATGGACGGGTGGAGCCACCGTGGGCAGGGCAAAAAGCTGCCACGGACAGTGTAAAGCCGCCACGGGCAGGGCAGGTCGCCCGCGAAAGGAGCGCAGCCAGCCACCCGCGAACTGAAGCACAGCCGGCCGTGAATGGAAGCAGAAGCCGCCCACAAGCGGGGCAAACCACCTGCGCCGTGACCAGTCTCAGCGTGTCGCCGCAACAGGGGGAGACAAAGCGGACAGAGAGGAACACAGGAATGGACACACAGCAAGAGCAAGCAGAAGGTGGGGGGGTATGTAATAAATAAAAAAATAAATCTTTAAAAAAAAAAAAAAAAGAAGTACGCCAAAGACAAGTGAAATGAAATCTAAATGTCATAGGCAAACCTATAAAGCACTTAAGAAGAAAATGTCAACTACATTTATGACCTGGAAAGAGAATAATTTTTTAAAACAAATACAAACAGTGCTAACCACACAGGAAAAATGTTGATGTATTTGAACATATTAAAATTTTAATTTTAAATTGATAATGGTATTACTTGTCACCTGCTCACAGGTGGCGGAAGCAACATGTCTAATGCCCAGCCCCTTTGCGCCCCGTAAGAAGCTACAAAAGCCCCTGCAGCTCTTCCCAGGAGAGAAGCAGGTGACAGCAGTGAATGGAAGAAGCCTAAGGCACCCAGGCATCCAGCACCCCTCCCCACTGCGAAAAGACAAACCACAGAGTAGGAAAGGTTTTGCAACACAAATAACTCAAACGAGCAGTATCCAGAATATGTAAAGAACTCCTGCAAAACAACAAGAGAAAAATGTATTAAAAACTTTTAACATATACTTCATTCACCAAAGATAAAAATCCAAACGACCAGTAAACATATGAAAGGTATTCAACCTTATCCGTTATAACAAAAATGCCAATTAAACTACAAGGAGATACCATTATTCACTGATTAGCAAAAATTAAAAGACTGACAACACACCCTGGGGGGAATGTAAATCAGTATATGAACCTTTGGAAAAGAGTTTGGCACAATTTAGAAAAGTTGAATATAAAATATCCTGTGATTCTACAGTTCCACCCTTAGGAAGATACTGCTAAAAAAAATGCATACGCCTGAATACATGTACAAAACATCCATAGAAGCACTATTTGTAATATTCCCAAATTGGAAATAGCCCAAATGTCCATCAAGAGTAGAATGGAAAAATAAGTTGTAGTATATTCATAAAATGGAATAAACCATGGGAGCCAGCTGTGGCTCAATTGGTAGGGCTCTGGTTTACCACATGGGGGGCCCCGGGTTCGGTTCCCAGGACCTCCTGGAGAAGGCAAGCCGCCGCGTGGTAAGCTGACTCGGCGGGATGGCACAGCAGGGGGAGACGAGCAGACACAGAAAAACGCAAAGCAAATGAACACAGCAAGCATAAGCAGCAAGGGGGATATATAAATAAATAAAAATAAATCTTTTTAAAAAATGGAATAAACCAACTACATCTATATGCAATAGTATGGATGAATCTTACAAATGTAACTTTTAGCAACAGCAACAAGTCTCAAAAGAATATAAACAGTACAATTTGATTCATATTAATTTCAAAAACAGGAACTAAATATAGTGTTTAAGAATGTATACATGATGGTAAAACTATAAAGATCAGTAAAGAACTGAAGAGTAGGGATTGTGCTTGAGAAGAGAGAGGGGGTTGTGATGGAAGGAGCATCTGGGGAACTTCTGAGGGTTAGCAATATTCTAATTTGAGCTGGATGGTGACACGGGTGTTCATATTATGATTATTTGTTTAAAATAATGTGTATACATACATATATGTGTTTCATGTACTTATCTTTATGAATATTCCACAATAAAAGGAAAATCTACAAATGTACAATAAACATTGAGAAGACATTCAATCTCACTTGTAATAAGGAAAATGAAAATTAAAACATGGCAAACCTGATCACAAGTTATTTGGAATCAGTACTGAATCAGGGAAAAAAAAAGCACTATCAGTATTACCTATCATGACTTGCTTAAAATATAAAAGGCTGATAATAACCATTTTTTTTGAGGTTGCAAAGAAACAGGCATTCTCATATGTTATCAGTAGGAAAGTAAATTAGTAATACCTCTTTGAAGAACAATGCAGCAATATCTGTCAAAATGTAAAACCCATATATCCTATAAATTATCAATTCCAATTCTAAATATCTATCTTAATGGAATACTAGCACATGTACTCAAGGTATACGTTCAAGGATGTTTAAAGTTCACTACAGCATTGTAATAATAGTGAAAAAAGTAAATATCAATAAGGGAGTGCATATGAAAGGTATCATAATCCATACAATGTAATACTGTACAGCTATTAAAAAAATAAATCTTCATGAACTGACATGAAAAGATCTCTAAGCCATATTAAGTAAACAAAAGCAAGTCAGAAAACAAATGCATAGCACAGTCCTGTTTTAAAAATATAAATATATACATTCATATATAGATGTATGAAATACACACTATATATTTATACTCTATATAGTAGTGATTATCTCTAACACAGGAAGCATTAGGAAAAGAAGAGTAAAAAAAACCCATTTTCACCTCTTATTCTATAAACATATAATATATAAATCTTCTGTAAGAATATATCCTTATACTACTGTATTTTTAACAAGTGGCAATAGTTAAACAACTGTATTGCTATTTGTCCCATTCTAATAAGAACAGTTTAATACATTTGGAAATAACTACCTTGTTTGGTTTTTTGTTTTTGTTTTTTTTTACCGGGAGGTCCTGGGGATCGAACCCAGGTCCCTCCATATGGGAGACAGACACCCAACCATTTGAGCCACACCCATCTCCCAATAACTACCTTTTGAAGCTAATTCTTTTGTTCTCAGAGAGCCTTGAGAAGCCTATAGTTGTGGTTACAGGGCTGTCAGACATCAACTGAGCACTGCAGAGGATACTGAACGGCTTGGTCTAGCTCCAGGCTCACCCCTTGAAAATATTTGCATACATTCTCATATCCCAGCTCATTGGCAACAGCATTAGTGCTTCTCCCAAAGCACTTTGCTAAAGTAAATAAACTCCAATGCTGCACATCAAATCACAACTACAGTGAAGTGTGGATGTGGATGTCAAGAAGCATGTTCAGATCCAAATTAGTAATTGCGCTCTTGGTGAGTAACCTTTGCAATAAGTACTTTACATCTGAACCCATAAAGAAGAACCTAGCTCCCCCTAAATCATAAGATAGAGCTTTTCTTATTTCTTCCCTCCTCTCTCTCCACCCTAGCCCATCCAAGTCAAACTGTCTGTTTCCTATTAAGGTGAGAGGGCAAACTTGATTATGAGTTATTTGGAATTAATACTGAATCAGAACAACAACCAAAAGCACTATCAAATGTATTTATGAAGGAAAATCCAACTGCCTGCATATATTTTGGTGCACATTTTATTTTTGATTGGAATCATATCCACATGAAGGAAAACTGCCAAATTTCCAAAGGTTGATCCTTACCCTTGCTGTGTCAGAGGAAGGCAAAACCAAGCCAGTAAATGCTGTTGACATCCCTGTTTCCATATGTGCACTGAAAGGAGGAGCTACCTAGGAAATGTCATTTGATTGATGAATGGAAGATTATCTACACACGCATGAAATGCAAATGGACACACATCAGAGCACACGAGTCATTAGCCTGGCCCGCTGGCATCCACTGGCATGCATCTTCTCCACAGAATCTCTTATTCAATGGTGTAGCATTAGGTATCTTTATGCCATTTATCAGCAAATATCTTTTTATTCCTGAATGGAAAACAAACTATGAATTAAATACATCCAATATTGATGCTTTATTTCCATAAGTCACCAATAAGAGAATGAATTTAATTTTAATACATTTATTTTGATGTGATTCTTAATAAAACACTTTCAAAACATTCTGTACATTTCAAGCCACTCATAACTGCATTACATTTCTATAAATGTGATTTGTTGGGATGAGGTTGCAAGATGTCTCTGTACAAAGATGTACAATATGTACAGTCACTGTAAGTGCAAGCTGTGCAAAGCAGAGTCTAGAACACTAATTCATGCCAAGGCTTAGGAAAACATTTCAACACATAAGACTAAAGCTTGAAACTGCATTGTTTTCCCCCCCGGGCAAATGATTACTTTATAAACAAATATATGTATATGTCATGTAGAAAGAAGAGGTTGACGCCTCAGCTCAGCCAGCACCATGCAGCTGACTGGGTATGTTACGGGCTGCTCTCCTCGGCCTCTCTCTTCAGGGCACCATTTTGCCACGCTCAACAGTCATCCCTTCACTGAGCTGCTGCCGCTGCTGCCTTTGGCTGAACCACAGCAACACTAGGAGACTTAAATTTGGGGAGATAAAGGCCAAACTTGTTTTCAATGCCAGCAAAAGTGGCTGTGGCAAGTCTGTATCCACCGATGTGGTCGGGACTGGCAGGTGGAAGGTCTGCGATGCGGGATTTGGGTGTTGGTTCGGAGCCAGAGGGTTTGCTGTTCAGAGGAAAAAGCAAATGGTTAGCGTGCTCAAGGCTGATGGCGAGGGGCATGACGGGGCATTTCAGTCTGACCCATCTACCACAAAGAAGAGTGTTTGTCTAAACCATTTCCATGCCATCTATGCCGCATTAGTCGGGATTTATAGCTGCTTTGAAAGCAAACCATTCACATATTTGATTTAGAAGAGAAAAGGCTCAATTCCAATGTGTGTGTGTGTGTATATCCATAGAAAAAAAGACCAGAAGAAATTATACTCAAATATTAATACTCTCCAGGAAGCAGGATTACGGGTGATTTTCTCTTTTTGAAATATTCTACACTGAGCACTTAAGTTAATCATAAAGAGTTTACATTTTTTCTTTTAATGTTTTGACACAATTTTAACAATTAACTTTTAATGTAGTTGACTCATAAAGGTTTTTGCTAAAGTTATTTAATGAGAAATAGATTTAATTCTTGCTTTTACAGACGGTGAAAGCAGAGAAAAGCCTGAGCCTTAACATTTCTGCAATGGAATCATAAGATTGCTGTTCTCACTTTTTTTGTATAGGTCTCTCCACCTCTTGGTTCAACAGCTAATTCCCTACTTGACCTTTGAGCAAGAGAGGTGTTCACAGATTTATGAGGTGAGAACTCAGATATGGGACTTGGTTTTCTGCTAAAAAGCTGATAATTGATTATACTCTGGGTATAATAGCCTTTCCCACCCAGAAGATTCAACAGTAATTCCTCTTCTCCCCAGTGCAAGCATCAAGTACGAAACCTTCTGGCCTAGACCTCGCCAGTGAATATATCCATGGGTATAACCTCTCTGAACCCACTGATTTTTGGTAATAAATTAGATCTAAGAACATTTATACCTATCTAATAATAAATTTTGATGAAAGATGAAATATCAGAGTGTAAAAGGGCTTAAGCCTTTGAGAGAAAGTTCACAAAAGTGTTACTAATACTAATTTATATTACTTCTGATAAGAAGGACATAACGGCAAGGCTATTCGGCCTTTTAAAGTCCACACACTAAGGGCCCAAGTTTTGCACCCACTGAAAAAGGACAATTACTCAATGGTATTTTAGTTTGCTGCATCCCTACACTTTCCCTCAACAGCTGCTTGAAACTGTGTGTGATGCCCCCGTGGAGAGCTCACTCCTTTCATGCTGAAGCCTCAACACCACTGCGGTCCCTCCGTCTTATCAGCCTTTCCAAGGGTTCCAAGTATGCAGTGGACTGAATAAAGGTTTGTTTGGGTCTGGGTGTTTCTTCTTCTTTATAAAGGAAATGAGCAGTTACACTTACAGGCCTCCAAAATCAATGTAAAACCACCGCTGGAGAAGTTCATAGGTGACCAAGGTAACACCAAACTGGGGCGAGGATCGAAACACCCGGGCTGAGAAAGAGAGACGAGGGGGGAATTAAAACCAGGATGACTGTGGCAAAGACAAGCACTGAGCAACAAAGGAGCAGAGCATTCGAGTCGGCCGGCCATGCAGGATGCACCCAGCCCCACCTGCAGTCCCTTTCCAGAATGCGGAGGGCCCCTCCTCCCGGAGGATCTTCCTGAAGCAGTCGATAACACCACTGTACGTCGTCTGGCCTGCGCGGGCCGCCACTTGCAGTCTTGTCTTGATGACATCAGCAGGGGTCACCAGAGAAGCAGCAGGCACACCTTTCAGGAGAAAGCCACATTTAATTCATCCGAAGTACCTTTTAAAGGAGAGAATTACTGCTAACATCTAACTACACAACTAGCAACTTAAACCACTTGAAGGAAGCTCAAAGTTCCTTATATACATGTCTGGGCATTAATGGAAAAAAGAACGGATAAGCCGATTAGCTGCTTCAGGGGTCAGGGCAAAATCCCTTTATTTTTCTTTCTGAATTAGAAAAATCACTCTACTTTGCATGATTCCAAAGAACTGTGCAGGGGGCAAAATGCAGCAATATTAATAGGACAATTCCCAACTGTTCTTTTTTAGGTTTTGCTAACAATTATTGTACCTCCTTTTTTTTTCTTATATGAAATGGAACTATTTTCCTGTATAATAAGAAATAAGATGTCAGTTTAATGAGCTGCTAAATGTATCTGATACCCAAATGTGTTTTTTGCTGATTCTTGTTAACCTTACTGTGCGAGGTGAATAGCAATACTCATAACCACTCACCTGTTTGAGGGGCTGACATGAGAGCTGGCTGTGACTTCTTTCAGACATGCTTACATGACAGAAGTCATTACAACTGGGGTGAGAAGAGGCCAGGCAGCCAGTTAAGGCACAACAGGTGAGCTGATGGCAGAGAGGCCCCTCATCCACCTCCTGTGCCTGAGCTCCCTGGGGTCATGTGGAGATTGATCAGCAGCAGGACACAGAAAATGGGTTTCACAGCCACACCTTTTACTTATAAAACAAAACAGGGAACAAAGGAGCAGGAGAACCTTCCCCAGGTGGGAAGAAATTCAATTTGGCCTGAAAAGCACCACTTCAGTCATAGGCAGAAGGAGCTGGGGGATTTGTGGGAGGCTCTGTTAGAGAACAGGCAAATACCTCTCCCAGGTCCTGCACCCTGTCCCAGCAAAACTAGGTAACCCTTTGGAGGCAGGAGTCTGAATGTTCTCAACCCCTGCCAGCAAAGCTTTGCTGGCAAAAGAATGTAGATTCAACTCATTCTGCAAACTGACATCAAAAGTCTGGGGGCAAGAAGTTGGTGCTGACAGTTTCATGGAAATGTTTATTTGGTTCCATCAACCACTGGCAAAATGCCTGTCTACGATTAAACTGTTCTCTGGCTGGTGTTCTTTGTTTGTTTGTTTTTTGCCTTTTTGTTTTTCCTGTTGATTGGAAAGCACAGAGAAAAGCTGGGAGGGAAAACACTGGCCCGCATTTAAACCTGGGAGACTTTGCTGAGTACCAGAAAGTGTCTGGACAAGCACTTAGTGGCAGGTACTAAGCAAGCAACTTAATTGGTTTTATTTTATTTTATTTT
>PVKH010048763.1:0-10171 GCA_004027955.1 Chaetophractus vellerosus | reverse complement strand
TGTTTATAAACATCTTTTGTAGGTAAAAAAAAAAACTTACCTATATTATAGATAAGTGTCTACTCACATTTGTACATTACCATTTTGAAAAGCTTGAGATAAACTCTACAACGTCTTACAACACATTACAATCTATCCCTATTCCTCACTGGCTTCTCTAAATGTTATATATAATCCCGTATCTGTCACATAAATGTTACACTAATTGTAGATGCCCAGACAGATTTGATTTTCTTATCTAGGCATCTTGGCCAAAGACCAGTAGGTAGCCTGTGTGGTGAAGAATTAACCCTATCCAAAGTGCGGTCTGGCCTTCGCACTCAGCTAAGGGAAAGTGATCCCTTGGAATGTCATGCCTCATAATGTAACAGAAAATTGATCTCAAAAAACTCAAACAGCATTCAAAGGAGGTGGAGAGACACAATTTTATTAAGTGCAGGCCCAGAGAGAAACCAGTCTCTACATTCTGAGCCCCCACAACACTTGAGGTTATATAAGTTTCTATTCATTAGCTAGTGGGTTGCTAAGTGAAAGAGATAAAATTCCTAAAGCTAGCAGGCAAGCAGTTAAAGTATTTGCTGGCTTAGCTCAGGGACATAAGAAAGGGAGCTATCCTTCGTTTAAGGTTGTAAATTTTTGGTTCAAATAGGCATGCTGCAAGGGCTTATTTTGATAATGCTGGCCAGGGAAAAACGGAGGAGAAAGGGAAAGTGGGACCATTTGTTTTTCTAAAGCTCAGAATTCCCGCAGGGGGGAAGGGGGATTGGGGTCCCAAACTTCCCTTATCAATAAGAGTGTCTTTCTTTGCCAGGAGGCCATTGGGCAGTCTACCAATGCGATTTATGATGGGGGTTTTGGGCTTGATAAATAAAATCCAGTAGGCCCAACATGGAGGCACCCATGCTAAGCCCCATGGAACCAAACCCGGGGCCTCCCATGTGGTGAACCGGCGCCCTATCCACTGGGCTACAGCCGACCCCCCATTATACTTTTTTATGCCACAAAATTCTGTTAAGGTATGGAAAACACTCTCACCCATATCCTTTCTTCTTATAAGCGTGGAAGTAGGGGAATCCAGTGAGGCTATATTGCATATCTCTATTGCCAGCTCATGCCATGGACTCTTATCAACCTCTTCATTATTGGAAAGGGAGTCATTAGTATCCTTGAGTTCAATTAGAGTAGAGAACCACCTCAGACATCCCATGTTTAAGACTCTGTTCCTTAAGAACCACTGACTTTTTACTCTTTTGGTTATCTTTTCTGCTATTCTTTCTTCTACAGTCTCCAACAAGCCTGTCTTTCTTGTCTTTTTCTAAAATTGAGATTTTATTGTCTCTGAAAAGTTGCTCTTGTAGTAAAATTATTATATCATATTTATTATCTAAGTACTTCCAAAAAGTTTGTTTTTGTAAGTTAGCATAAAAATACCTTAGGAAATGTACCTAAAGAACATTTCACAAGCAGTTTCACCATATTGAACAAAGAGTCCAAGCTATGCATCGGGAAAGAATATGTGGGAAGTTATAAACAAGAAAATGTGGTCTTTCCAACCATGGATTCAAGATTTCAACAGTAAATATTCAGTGTGGTATAAAAAGCATGGGTAGAGGGTGTAGCTCAGTGGTCGAGCACCTGCTTCACATGTATGAGGTTCAATCCTCAATACCTCCTGAAAAAAAATGCCAGAGTCCCATTTGTTGATGCTGATTACCGACAGCTTTTAAGCCTCCCTCCTCCACTTCAGCCACACATCCAGGCAAGCTGGTAACTACAAGGATTCCCTCCTTTGGCACAAGCAGGAATATCAAACCATGCAGGGGTACTCTCACCCCAGGCCCAGGCCCTAAGCACTAGAAACAGCTCAAGTCAGTCTTCTTTCCCTCATCACTGAAGCCATTTTTGGAACAGCTTGGGAAACCTGCTCCTCTTTCTCCAGAAAGCCTCTTTATGTAATAAAAATTCTCAATCCCATTTAACATGTCGAATTATCAGTCTCAATATCCAAATCAAATTCTTGGAACCAAATTTGAGATCCAAATTTATGAGATAGTCAAAAGTATAAATTATAAGTATTTTAGGGGTAAATGTGAAGTTCCTTGATTATCTACAAAAGTAATACTTGCCCTTTATTGTGTATGTTCATCCATAAGGGGAAATTCATAAACAGGGATGTTTTCACATTATTTATTGAGGGCTCGAAGGAGGTAAAACACTGTGTTGTCTTTATCTTTAATCATGAAATTTTCTTTTATTTCCTAATATTTTTCATATGCTTAAAATATTTTTCACCTCATGAGGTCAAGGCCATTGAAAGCCATGGATTTCACTGAGGAACAAACTGGGCATGTGCAAATATAATCATAAGGCTCACATATATGAATAATAATGCAGGTTTTGGAAGGGCAGAAATTTCAATGCTATGATTTTTTTTAAAGATTAATTTCTACTGCCCCCTCGTTGTTTGCGTTCACTGTCTGCTGTGTCTGTTCGTTGTGTGCTCTCTGTGTCTGATTGTCTTCTTTTTAGGAGGCACCAGGAACCAAATCCAGAACCTCCCATGTGGGAGGGAGGCGCCAATTTGCTTGGGCCACCTCTGCTCCCTGCTTGTTGTGTCTCTCATTGTGCTTCCTCCTTGTGTCTCCTTGTTGCATTAGCTCGCTGTCTTGCTCATCTTCTTCAGGAGGCACCAGGACCTGAACCCAGTAACTCCCAAGTGGTAGGTGGGCACCCAACTGCTTTAACCACACCTGCTTCCCTCAATGCTATGACATTTTAATTGCAATCACATAAATATCCATGGGACAGAGTGCAGAGAAAATAACTCAAGTGCAAACTATGAAGATATATTCCCCAAACTGTATGTTGTTTAATTCCACAATGGAAAGGAACTGCCATTCAAGCTCAGGAGCCTACTAAGGTATTGTTACTGTTTGTTATGAATTACTGCAATGGGAAGGGGAAGGCTTGAGTTGACAGAAGGAAACAGATTCATTCAGATTTTAAAATTATTAGATTTTATTAATTGAAACATGAAAACTATGATACATTTGGAAAAAATGGTACCAAACACATGCAGAGAAGGGATTAAATGTGAATCCTACACATGCACAGCCCCCCTCCCCCAAACTTTGCTTTCTCTCTTCAGGTACCAAGATTAAGACTAATTTTTCTTGATATATAGCAGTTATTTCCTTCCAAAGAAGCGTATCTCCATGACATATGCAGTCTCTAATAAATTATCATTCTGCTCCCATGAAAATTTCAGTCTCATAATGTGCCGGCCTGCTCTATTTATGGACATCTGGTAGGGGATTCCCTTCCAATAATCCAGTGGCCCTCTGTGGTACCACCAAATCTGTAGAAGAGGACCCTGAACACATTAATCATGATGACTTAGACCATAGCTTTACATATATTCTCTATCACTCCCCATAATCTTACTGATTATTAACATTCACAGAATATTGCATCTTAAGATCCAATGCCTGGGAAATCCTGCTACATTCTCCAATAGAGTGGCAAGAATCCCCCGAGTACATGGGCAGTACCTAGCGAAGAAGGACCGATCATTAAGCCAGGCCCTTGATATTGATGGTTGTACTTACGAGCCTTTTCTTGTGAAACTGAAACTTGGCCTAGTATTATATAATGCCTAAGAGTTACCTCCTGAAAGCCTCCTTGTTACTCAAACGTGACCTCTCTCTAAGCCAAACTCAGCATATAAACACACTAGCTTCTCCCCAACATAGGACATGACTCCTATGGATGAGCCTCCCTGGTACTGAGGGATTATTACCAAGCAGCGACTAGCTATGAATCTGGAAAAAGACTTTGACCAAAAGGGGGAAATACTAAGTACAAATGAATTTTTATGGCTAAGAGATTTCAAAGTGAGCGGGAGGTCATTTCAGAGGTTATGCTTATGCACGTCTCAGCAGAATCTCATTGACTGCCACAGTAAACAGTGCCTAAAATAGCAGAGCTCTGAGGGCTCTAGAGACATCTAGACACTATAGGTAAGGTAGACAATCTTAGGAATTCAGCACCCTGCCAGTGGACCTTACTTTGGAACATATGCTCCCCAATGTAACACAGTTAGACCCATTTATAATTTCCCTACACATAACTCTTCTGTCGCTTTTATTTGAACCTATCATTAGCACTATACTCATTAAATGTATGTCCCAGAGACTTAAATCTTTGGTCTGTTCATATGCCAGTTGAGCTGTGAATCTCAGCAGAGTTACAACATCTACTCTCCAGTTCACTGTACTTGCCCAGGGCAACTAACAAAAGAATGACGACAGATAACACCCATCCCCAAAAAACAGAGAGCATCTACAACTGCAAGCAAGACAGTTCCATCCATCTGCCCCATGGTACCTAAGCCCCCACTCAGTCAGAAACAAAGTGAGCATCAGCATCCTAAAATTCTCAAGATTGAGGAATGAACAATCATAACGGGGGAATGCAACTATGGACTAAAATAGACATGTTGTTATTCTAGCGTGGAAGAACTTGTGTCATTGATATGAAGGCAGTGGCCACCAGAGGTTTTGAGGGGAAAGAGCGGGAAGAATACATGTAAAATGGGGCATTTTGGAGACACTGGAATTGTTCTGCATGATACAGGCCATTATACATTTTGTCAAAACCTATAAAATTGTGTGGTGCAAAGTGTAAAGTATAATGTAAACTATAGTCCATGGTTACAGGCAATGCTTCAATGTGTGTTCATCAAAGGTAACAAATGTATCACACTAATGGAAGATTAATGGGGGAAAGTGTGGGAGGGGGAGAGGGTGGGGTATATGAGAATCCCCTATATTTTTAAAATTTTTACTTTTCAAGTCTTTTTTTCTTTGCCATATATTTTTGATATAACATTTATGTAATCTTAAGCTTCTTTAAAAATAAAAATATATATTGCATTAGTTAGCCAAAGGGTGCTGATACAAAGTACCAGAACTCTGTTGGCTTTTTTAAAGGGTATTTATTTGGGGTAGAAGCTTACAGTTACAAGGCCCTATAGAGTCCAACTCAAGGTACCATAAGAGATACTTTCTCACCAAAGATGGTTGCCAATCTGGGATGGTTCAGCCTTCCTTCTTCCTCTTAAGGCTCTGTGGTCCCAGCCCTCCCGATCTCAGCTGTAGGCTGGCATAGGGCTCATTTCTTTCTAGACTCAGCTGCTCTGTTCTCTTCACAAGGTCAGCTGTAGATTATCAGCCTAATGGCTCAGCTCTCTCTGGGGCTCCAGGATCAAAACTGACAAAGTTCTCTCTTCTCCTGTATCTTCTGTGTGTCTTCTTGATTGACTGTCCATTTATATAGTTCACAAAGGGGGGTGGGGACTCAACCCTGAACCATGCCCTACTGACATGGTTGAATCCAAGGCCCTAAATTGATTTAATTAAGTAAACTTAAAACCTTTGAATTTAATACAATCAAAGGGTATCACACCCAGAGGAACAGACCAGTTTACAAACATAATCAATATTTTTTCTTTTTGAATTCATAAATATCAAACAACTACACACACACACACACACACACACACAGAGATTCAGTGCCCTTGTTCTACTGGGGAACATAGATCTAAATGAAATCCACTAATGGGGTAGCCCCTTTCATCTTATTGATCCCTTCCTGCAAACCTTTATGGTCACACATAAAAAGGCTGTAATGATACATAACATCAATGGATTTCAAACCTCAGGATAAAAGCCATCAAAAGTAATACAGCCTTTTCAATAAACCTCAAATAGAACAGAAACGTTTACTAAACCAAAGAAATATTACCTTTCCACAGATCTCCTTGGTTCATTGAGGCCTCTTAAATCATGTATTTTAAATTATTTTGTCTTTTAATCACTGTGTAGAATTTAACATCTGAGATTAATACTCGAGAATACAAACATAGATGTCTCTAGCAGGAATTTCCTGATGGTCAGCCCATTGGGAGAACAGGCTATGCAATTTCCCATACTGAACATTTCTAAAGTTTCTCTCCAGTATGAATACTTTGGTGAATCCTGAAGTAGAACCACAGCCTAAAGGCCTTGCAGAAATTCAATACATTTGTATGCTTTCTCTCCAATAGGATATCTGTCATGATCCCAAAGGTGTGTCCCGTTTGATAAAAACTTTACTGTACACATTACATTAGTGTGGTTTCTCTCCAGGGTGTATATTCTGATGTCTAGTGAGGCTTGAAGACCGCTTAAAGGCTTTGCCACAGTCATTACATTTGTAAGGTTTCTCTCCAGTATGAATTCTCAGATGAATTGTAAGGTTTGAATTTTGACTAAAGGCCTTGCCACATACATTACATTTATATGGTTTCTCTCCGGTATGGATTCTCTGATGTCGAGTAAGGAGTGAAAGCCAATTAAAGGATTTACCACATTCATTACATTTGTACAGTTTCTCTCTACGATGAATTCTCTGATGAACCTCAAAGCTAGAGATACGTATAAAAACATTGTTTTGTATATTAGATTCACAATGTTTCTTTTCAGTATGTATTTTGTGATGTCTATTCAGGTGTGCAAATTGGGTATAAGCTTTACCACATTCATTACATTTGTAAGGTTTCTCCCCAGTATGAATTCTCTGATGTTCCACAAAACTTGAAATATGGATAAAAGCCATACCACATTCATTACATTTGAGTGAATTCTCTCCAGGATGTGTATTCTGATGCTTAGAGAGGTGTGAGAACTGTTTAAAAGCTTTGCCACATTCCTTACATTTGTAAGGTTTCTCTCCAGTGTGAATTCTTCGGTGGCTCTTGAGGCCAGAATATCGCCTAAACGCCTTGCCACATCCAGAGCATTCATATGGTTTCTCTCCAGTATGAATTCTCTTATGATCCCAAAGGTATGAACGTTTGGCAAAAGCTTTACCACATTCACTACATTCGTAAGGTTTCTCTCCGGTATGAACTCTACCATGTTTCAAAAGGTATGAACGTTTGGTAAAAGCTTTACCACATTCATTACATTTGTAAGGTTTTTCTCCGGTATGAATTCTCTCATGATCCCAAAGGTATGGACGTGTTGTAAAAGCTTTACCACATTCATTACATTTGTAAGGTTTCTCTTCAGTATGAATTCTTTCATGTTTCAATAGGTATGAACGTTTGGTAAACGCTTTACCACATTCATTACATTTGTAAGGTTTCTCACCAGTATGAATTCTCTCATGATCCAAAAGGTATGAACGTTTTGTAAAAGTTTTACCACACTGATTACATTTGTAGGGTTTCTCTCCGGTATGAATTCTACAATGACTTGCAAGGTTTGAATTTTGACTATAGGCTTTGCCACATATATTACATTTATACAATTTCTCTCTGGTATGGACTCTCTGATGTCTTGTGAAGTTTGAGAACTGGATAAAGGCTTTGCCACACTCATTACATTTGTAAGGACTCTTCTCAGAATGAACTCTCTGATGATTAGCAAGGATTGAGTACTGACGAAAAGCCTTATGACATTCATTACATTCATAAGGTTTTTCTGTAATGTGGATTTTTTGCTGTTGTGCAAGCAATGAATGATCCATGAAAACTTTCCCATATTTATTACAAATATTGGTTTTGGCACTAGGAGGAAATCTTTGCAGTGGTGAAACCATGAAACAATTTTTGATAGACTTTTCAACTTGATTACATTCATAAATTTTCTCTTCAGTTTGAAACCTCTGCATCTCAACCAGATGTGACTGAAAACCAAGTCTATTTTCAAAAGGTTTGACATAATTGTTCCCTGCATAGTCTATGTTGTTTTTTAGTTTCAATGAATTCCTTGAAAATGGTTTCTCATGTTTGAAATATTGATATGCATGTTTTCTAACAAAAAGACTCTGCTTTAGAGGGAAATTATTGCAGGGTTTCATATATTGTTGATCTTTGCTACAGGTGAGATTTTTGTTTTGGGTCCTAGGTACTCCTCTGCAATTTCTTTTGCCATGTTCCCCCTGACTATCAAATTCATGCATACCTTCCCAGAATTCGCTGAAGTCAAAATCCTTAATGTCATGGCTTTCATGTATTTCCAGTATCACTGGTTGGCATAAATCTACCGTATTAATCTCCTCTTCTGGTAATAATTCCTTGATCCCACATTTAGGAGAGATATCTGAAAGATAAAAAAAAAGACCATAGGCTTCCTATTAACTAGACTTGGAGGATGAATATTTTATATTGGAAAACATAATATTACACCAAAAGTGATACTTATAGTGAATAGAATTAAGAAACTTCTCAATCATGGTCTTCAAATGTTCAGGAACAGAAAGAAACCAGGATCCTTCAATAAAGGGTGATTACATGTATTTCAAATTATTTTAAGGGAAGCCTATTTTCAAACACCCTGTGACCAAACCACTCACTATGTAAACTTACATATATCCTAAATTAAGGAGTATTTTCCCAGTGCCATCTTAAAGCACACACCAATTGGCAGTAGACATACAGGTGTCTGATATTTGGAGAGAAACAGATACTTGATTATTACATATTTACTGCATAATTGCTGTAGGCACGTAAATACTAAGGCACAGTACTATGTAATGTAATGGTAAATTATAAACAAAAATCTTATGTAATAAATAGCTAATAAATGGCAATTCAGAGTTGGTATATCCCCGCTCTGAAGGTATGTTTCCTATGTTAATAGGAAAATAATGAAAAACTTCATGAAAAACACTGGAAGAATAACAAAATATTTTTCTGAATAGCTGTTTTAAAACTAACTTTATCCATCTAATACAAGCATTTTGCAACATTAACAGTTACAATTATAGTCTACATTAGACACTGGAAATTCATCAACTATAAATCATAGTAAAAACTAATAAATAAAGAATACAACACACAAATAATAAGTAACCTGTAATGGTTTGACATTGAATTCCAAAAATGTAAATTGGATCATGCTTGTAAACTGATCTGTTCATCTGGGCATGATTGGTTTATGATAAGGGCATTAACTGGGCCACATCAGGAGGGCATTGGGCCCTGCCCCTCGGTGGGTGAGGTCTCAAGTATAAAGGCTAGGCAGAAGATTTGAGTTGCAGAGATTTGGAGAAGCAGATTTTTGAGATGGAGTACTGATGTTGGAGTGAGTCGTTCGCCTGATAGTCTACAGCTGGCCTTGTGGAGAGACACAAAGCATAGAGAGCCTCCTGGTCTACAGCTGAACTTGTGGAGGAAACAGAAGCTAAGCCCGGAGAGAAACGCAGTCCCGGGAACAGAGGAACCCAGAAGCCTGAACCCTGGAGACGTCGGCAGCTGTCTTGCTCCAACACGTGGACTTTGGTGAGGGAAGAAATTTATGCTTTGTGGCCTGGTAACTGTAAGCTTCTACCCCAAATAAATACCCTTTGTAAAGACTGACCAATTGTTGGTATATTTTAAAAGGCACCCCTGTGGCTGACTAATACATAACCAAATTATACTGAATTTCAGTTGTGGAATTCTATTATATCATTGATGAGGAGGAAAGGCCACTGGAGGTTCTGAGGGCAGGGAGAGGGAAAAACAGGTGAAATACAGGGGGATTTTTGTGACTTGGAAATTGTCCTGAAAAAACACTGCAATGACAGATACAGGCGATTATGAATCTTGCCATAACCTACAGAATTGGGTGGGAGACAGTGTAAACTACAATGTAAACTTTAATCCACACTTAGTGGCAATGCTCCAAAATGTGTTCTTCAATTGCAATGAATGTACCTCACTGGGAACCGGCTGTAGTTCAATTGGTAGGGCTCTGGTTTACCACATGGGAGGCCCTGGGTTCGGTTCCCAGGGCCTCCTGGTGAAGGCAAGCCGCTGCATGGTGAGCTGCCTCAGTGGGATGATGCAGCAGGGCGAGACAAGCAGACACAGAAAAACGCAAAGCAAATAAACACAGTGAGCACAAGCAGCAAGGGGGGGATATATAAATAAATAAAAATAAATCTTTAAAAAAAAAAGAATGTACCTCACTAATGAAGAATGTCGATAATGTGGGGAAATGTGGGAGGTGTGGGGAGTGGGGCATAAGGGAATCTTCTATATTTTTTATGTGATATTTGTATAATCTAAGTATCTTAAAAAGAAATAAAGTAAATACTCAGAGAGATGGGAGGAAGGGAATAGAAAAAAAAGAACAAAGAA
>PVKH010048762.1:0-10167 GCA_004027955.1 Chaetophractus vellerosus | reverse complement strand
GGGGGGGGGGGGAGATATGTAACAACAACAACAAAGACCCTTAAATAAGTGTATCGAGCTACTACTAAGCCCTTGGTATAATCTGTCACACTGCTAAGTGACTCCCTTGCATTATGTTATTTAATAGGAAGACTGATGTTTATCTTCTATGCACTGTCCTGAATTTTTTCCTTATTGATTGTGCTTTAAAGTGGGAAATAAATAATAATAATAAAAAAAAACAACTGGCTCTGTCAGTTTTTAGTTCTGATCTAGGGCAGGTCCCTTAATCTCTCTAAGCTTCAGATTCCTTCTCTATAAAAGGGGACCACTACCACCCACCTCAAGGGTACTTGTGAGAACTTCAAAGGATATGAATAAAGAACTGCTGTGCAAAGTCTTAAGCATTATCTCAAAGGCAGTACCAATTCTTTCAATCCAAAGGCTTGAAAAGTAAGACCTGATCCCAGGAGCAATGAAGGGATGGTAGTTTAGAATCCTCAGCTATGGCAGGCACCACCTTGGACAGCGTTTCGCCTCAGGGCAATAGAGCTCCCAGGGGATTGCAAACCAAGTCACCTCCTCTAACTACTAGTTCCCTAGGGCAGGCCCCTCCCAGTCTGTGGTGACTTGGCTCAGGGCTGCTGGGTGCTGCAGCTGTCATTCCCTAAAATGCAAACAAGCTTGGAGTGATGTTGTGGAGAGGAAGACAAGCTTCCCTAGACCCAGCAAGTCTTCAAAACCCCAATCATCAGTAATCTGGACCCTTTCATCTGAGGGTTTATCCAAGGTCTGCTGCTTATTTCCAGCTCTCTTCTGAAGAGAGGATGTGGTGGAGGGGAAGGGAAGGGGGAAAGAAGGAAAGAGCCTGGCAGCCAGCAGATGGTACACTAGGAAACAGGCTAAAAAACTGAGGCAGATTTGGGTGTGGAGGGAAAAAGGAAAAAAAGAAAAAAAAAGAAAAAAGAAACCAAACTCCGACAAATCTCCGATATGCTAAGAAATAAGGTTATTGCCATGCAAGCAGCCTGGTATGAAGCGCACGTATCCCTGTACTGGGGGTACAGAAATATTTGACAAACTAGTCAATTATTTAGACCTAAGTTCCAACTTCACCCGGGCCAACCCATGTCCCTTTCTGCAGCCACTCTAGCCCAGCTGATCCTATCTGCATGTGTTCCCCCTTGAGACACAGGCTAGTGCTGGCCAGCCTCCACCTGGGATGCACTTGGGGCTGGGGACACCTCCCAGGACAAACCCAAATGGAAGGCCTTTGCCTACCCCCACCAGTTTCCTTTTTGAAGTTGTGCTAGTTCCTAAACCAAGCTGTAAGCTCTTAAAAGGCAGCTGAGTGTTGTGGAAAGAGAACTGGTCTTGAAGTCAGGGTGCTTGTGTTTTAAACACTGCATCCCTGTTTGGCAGCCTTGGTAAGGCATTTCCCTTATCTGGTTTATTTCCCTCAGCAAAGTACGACCTATGTGTGCATGCATACTTGTGAATTCTGGACTGGGCTCAGGGGTCTCAGATCAACCCCAAGATGCCTGCAGGGGACAGTACAAGAGTCAAGGCTTCAGAGGCAGACAAAGATAGGGTGTGTGCCATCACTCCTTAGAGATGTAACTCTGGGCCAATTCCTTAACCTTTCTCTCAGGAAAATAGGAAATGCTGCCTTCCTCACCAAAGCTGCTTTGAGTGTTAAAATGAAAGCGAGTATTTCTTTGTGGAAAAGAAAATGCAGGTCTTAAAATATTATGATCATGTTTCGTTTTTGTTGTGGGTTTTTTTTTTTTAAAAGTATACGTGTATCTTACATTTGGTGTGTTTCCCCCCCATCTGGTTAATGATACCCTGCATTAGTATTATATACTTATAGTTGATGAGAGAATGTTCTTATATTTGTTCTGCTAACAACAGTCCATCTTCTACCACAGGATTCATTATATTATCCAGTTCCATGCTTTGTACAGTCCATTTAAAGTGTACACTCAGTAGCTCTATTTCATCACAGAGTTGTGCTGTCATATGAAATTGGGATGCATATGACAACATAGATGAGCCTTGAGGACATTAGGCTGAGTGAAATAAGTCAGACACAAAAGGATAAATATTGTGTGGTCTCACTAATATGAGCTAAAATGCGGGGGAATTCATGGAGGTAAACTCTATAAAGTATAATTTACTAGAAAATTGAATGTGGGTTGAAAATGGGAGCTCAGGCTTAATGTATGTAGAATGTTTAATAAGTCTTATTGTAAATGTGTGGAAATGAATACAGTTGATGGTACTTGATCCATACTTATTAAATATAAGGTGCCCTTTGGAAAAAAAAAAGAGTATATGTGTATGTGTGTGTATACTCACACACTAAAAAAATAGAAATGTGCTGCCTGATATGGTAGTCAACAGCACACGTGAATAATGAGCACTTGGAATGTGGCTTGTCCAAGTTGAGAAGTACTTTAAGTGTAAAATACACAGCAGATTTCGAGTACAAAGAATGTAAAATATTTCATCAATAACTTTTATATTATTTGCATGTTAAAACAATTATTTGAATATACTGGATTGATTTATTAAAACAGACTTTTCTACTTTTAAAAATATGGGCACTAGAAAATATATGTGGCTCACATTATACTTCTATTAAACAGTAGAGGAGGATATACAACCCAATGCTTAGTAGTATTTATGGTGGCTGATGGGATTATAAAGGGATTTTCTTTTTATTTAAAAGATATTTTAACATTTCTCTGCATTGTATTGATGTTTAAGTAATTTGAAAAGTTTTCCACATTAAAAAAAAAAAAGTTTGGGGCTGGCCCAGTGGATAGGGTGCTGGTACACCACATGGGAGGCCCCGGGTTCACTTCCTGGGGACCTCTCCAAGCGGGCAGACCGCCTGAGAAGGCAAAAGCCACTGTGGGCGGGGCAGAGCTGCCATAGGCAGGGCAAAAGCTGCCATGGGCAGGGCGAGCCGCCTGCAAACAGAGCAAAACCGCCTGCTAATGGAGCGAACCCACCCACGAACGGAGCAAAAAAATTAATTAATTAATTTAATTTAATTAAAAAGTTATAAGGCCCAACACAATATCTCTCATCCCCTTTGGTAACCCAGAAAGCCTATGGAAAGGCTAGGGCTTTTTGAGAGTGCCCCACCCCCACTCTCATGCCAGAAAAACCACAAGGTTAGCAAAGCTCTTTCCAGCAGGCTCACACGTGGCCTGACAGAGCTGAAGAGGAACACTTCTGGGGGGTTGGGGGATTGGGCTCCCCAGCAGGTTCAGAAGTTCTAGGATAAGGCTCACACACACCCTGCTTATGCCTAGAGAGCCTAGCTTGCCAGGGGGTGCAGAGCTGGGGCCTTCAGGATGGGTTGCAAAGGCCCCATAGAGATTCCGGCGCTCTGAAGATTTGTGTGGGTCTTCTCTCTCAGGAACAGTTTTCATAGTGGGGTATACTCCTGTAGTTTGGGAGAATGTAAAGCCTAACATGTATAAGGTGTGCAACTCTAGAGACCATCCTGCCATGGGCGCAAATCCCAGCTACTTAGTAACTACTGTGTAGCTTGAACAAATCACTGAACCTCTTTGTACTCCCACTTTCTCTTCTATAAAATGAGGATCATAACAATAGCTAGATCCCTTAAAATTGTTGTGTACATGAACCGAGCTAATGAATGAGCTGGATGTGGTGGCTAAGGTGTTTCAGATAATCATTTGAGAAGCAGAGTCTAGGGGCAATCTGGGCCAGCTCCCTGGGGCATCTGTCCTCAACAAGGACAGGGCCCAGGAACATGGCAAAGGCATATTAGTTATAGACGAGCACCACACATGAGAGCACAGGATCCAATCGCTTCATACAAGTTGAGAGGAATGAAGGTCCAGCCAGGAAAAATAGAAGAGCAGAGATGAAGTTAGAACTTGGAATCCCAGACTTTCGGCCCTGGCAGCCTGCGCTTACCCCACTCTGAAAGATCTTACCTGAAATGAAAACCTGGAGCACTTTCTGACAAGAAGTCAAAAACAAAAAACTGAGTCATGAATAGTCATGGTCAGAGTCATTCCCTACTTACAGGCCCCACCATCCCTTCCCCTGCTGGTGCACCCAGGATGTGTAACCTATCCACCCAGATCTTCACTCAAACTCTACATCCAAGGACAGGGTGGAGCCTAGGGAAGCTGGCAAAGAGACCTGGACCAGGGGAAAACTGCCTGTGTCAGGCTGTCCTGACAGTGCAACTAGTTCAGCTTTTAGACAAAGTTTGAGGAGAGAGGAGGAAGTAAGAAATAGCAATCAGAAACGTTCCTCTTTAAGTGGCCTACTTTCAGGAAAAAAACTGCAAGTTAGTTAAAAAAAACCAGGCCCAAGTCCCTATGCCATCATCTACTCCATCCAGCTCTTACCTGGACTACTGCAGAAGTCTCCTAGGGTGTCTCCCTGCTTCCACCCTTGCCATCTCCCACCCACCCTAGTCCATTCTGCACAGAACTGAGCAATCCTAAAGCAGAAATCAGATCATGTCACTTTTTCCACTGCTCTTAGAACAGTTCGCTGATATTTTGAGTTAGTCTCCCCTCACTCTGCTTCTATTCATTCCTTGGAGAACTCTAAACTTATTACCACCTAGTACCTGCTGTTCCTCCAGGATAGAATGTTCACCACCTGGCTCCTTATCAATCTTGGATCACCCTTAGAGGACTCCTAGACACCCTGATTGAAGCTGCCTCTAAACACACTGTACTGCACTGCCTTGTTTCCTCTGCAGCACTTACCACTATCAGAAACTATCCTGCATTATTAAGGATGGTCCCAAAATGATACTCCTCCCATCCTCCCACTGAAAGGTGGGACCCAAGCCCCCTTCGCTTCAATGTGAACAAGATCTATGACTGCTTTGACCAAGAAAATATGGCAAAAGTGATGTTGTACTAGTGCCCAGACCCTGGGTCTTAGAATATGGAACACGCTCCCTGGGAAGCCCTGAGCCACTATGTAATAAGTCCTATATTACTGTACAACCACCACATTGGAGAGGGCACCTGTAGGCACTTTAGTTCCAGCTGAACTCACAGCTTTCCAGCCATCCTACCAAGGTATCAAACATGTGAGTGAAGCTATGGTGGGCCCTCCATACTAGGCCACCTGCCACCCCTGTGACTGCCATGTGGAACCGAAGAACTGCCCAGCTGAGCCCTGTCCTAATCCTGACACACAAATCAGTGAATAAAATGGTTGTATTTTATGCCTTTAAGTTTTAAAATGTTTGCTATGCAGCAATAGATAACTGAACTATCTTGTTGGTTTACTGTCTTCCCACTGGAATGTAAACTATAAGAGCAGGTCCTTTTTGTCTTAACCCCCAGCAGTATTCCTATGGACTGACAAGTAGTAAGGTTGTCAGTAAGGATGAATAAATGATTTTCAGTTTGGTCGCAGTCAAGTTAGATTCTTTCACACAAAGGTTAGGCTCAAATTCTGGTGCTTTTCTAGAAAAGCCTGAGCACTCTGAATACTGATACGGACTCTTGAGATGGGACTGTTTCTCTTCTACAGAGCTGGCTGGCACTCTGACCCTAGCCTTCACCAGACCTAGGTTCTAAATCTCAGAGCCAGAAGGGGGTGGGGATTCTCAGTAACCATCCAGTCTAACCAGAATCTTCTCAACCACATCCCTGCCAAAAGAGAAGCCATTACTGCTGGCACTGTGCTGAGGGCACAACCTTCTGGAGCAGCTCATCCACCACCCAAGAGATGAACATTTTCCAGAAGCCAGGGCAGAATGCCCCATACCTAGGGAGGAAAGACCCACAGCCTTGGCTAAGTGCTCAGCGATGATATTCTAAAGCTGGTTCAATCTGGGAGAGAAAGCAAGCCCTGTGGGATGAAATCTTTGTGTCTCTCAACAAACTGGAGTCTGGATCTCCGGTTTGATATACTGAACTAAATTCTAATGGTAAAGGACCTTGAAAGGTCTTCTAGTCCAACCACCTTCATTTATAGAAGAAGAAATAGAAACCCAAAGAGGTTCACTAAGTTACCCAAGATGTCTCAGCAAGTGAGCCAAACACAGCTATGGCTAGAACACTAGTTCTAGCATCTCTACCTAGAGCTGTCCATGCAACTCCTATAGGACTTCAGACCAACAACTATGTGAAGAACAGAGCTGCCTTGGAGAAGCCTCTTTCCAGAGAATTTAATGCTCCGATGAGCCTTAGTTGCAATTTCCAAACAGTAGGGCCACAACACAGAAGGCCCTGAGCCAGGGCCTTTCCCCCTTTCTACCCTGAGGCTTAGTAACATCTGCCTTAGCCACTCTTACCCCTACAGGTTGACTGATTTGGAAGGGTTTTAGGGATTAAGATCAAAGATGCTATACCCATTTCATCTAGGATGGTCTCTAGGTTCACTGGGGCCTAAAATAACCCATTTTCCCTGGCAAGCCCATCCTTTAGCTCCTAGAGACATTTCTACTGCTGCCTGAGGCCTTAGGCCACAATATCCTGCTCCCCATCACACCCACTCTTCCTGAAAGAGCTGCGTAAGGAGGCCAATGTTGGCAGCCAGGATCTGCAGTTCCCTGTCCTATGTCTTAAAGTCTTCCCCATGCCCTCCTATCAGGCTCTTCTCCCATAAGGATGTTCCTCCGTTTGTGGACTGGACAGACTGCTGTCCCTCCTCCTCTGTATGAAAGGACATACAAAGTTTGGATCCATGCAGATGGCAAACTAGCAAGTCTACAGGAGCCACGCCATGGCACCCCTCATCTAAGGGAAGTCAGGTCCTGCCACTGGACAGCAGTCATGAAAGAAGAGATATACTCATATGCTTTACTGAGATATAATTCATTTGCTATACTAGTCACCATTTAAATTGGTTTGGTAGTCTTTAGTATATTCAGAGTTGGATTTTTATATGAGAATCGAAATTCATAGGTTTCTAGAAACATTTTCCTGGTTTTCAAGCACAGGTGATTACTTTAAATTATTTTAAAATGCCAGGCTCATCAAAACCTGTCAGGAAATCTGGACTGGGTCTGAATAGGCAGGTGGGAGATGCTCATTGTGACTTCTGCCTTTCAGAATATAAGCCTCACCTCACAATGGCAGCAATTACTTCTAAATGCCAGGATCTGACACCTAACAAGTACTCAATAATTTAATTCTGAATGAACAGATCTAGGAAAGTACTTTCCCAACTTGCAGCTGTAGAACTAACTCTACTCGGTCATCTAAACTATTCAAATATTACCATGTCAAAGAACTCAGTACCTCCCCTGTGGCAGTTCAGTCCATTTGAGGGCTGGGCTGAAAGTTACTACTTCATCAGAGCCAAAGCCTATTGACCTTTTATCTCCCACCAGCTATGAGAGCATTGCCCATTGAGCTACATGAAGCAAGTCTATTTAAATGCAGTATTGCAAGACAACCAACCAGCATTTCCGCCCCAAATGTTGACTCTGTGGGCAAAATAATCCTAGTTCTTTCCACCATTCCTTCCTCAAAGGAAGGTGCATGCATTTTTACTATCCTCTTCTTTTTGTTCCGGTTACTGTCTCCCTCCTACATTCCCAGCAATCAGCATAAAGCCTCCCACTCCCAACCTTGCTCTCAACCATGACCAAATCCCACCCCATACTTGGCCCCACTTTGGGCAAAACCCAAACCAGGACATTCCATCCACAAAATTGGTCTCTCTTCCTCATGTTGCTGTTTGTATACTGAACCACAAAAGCAAAGAGACCACTAGTCCCCCCAAAAACCCCAAAGCTGCAGAAAAGACCAAAGATGGAGTGGGAGATGCAAAGCACCTGAGCCTTTCTCTCCCTCTGACAATCTACCATTAGGGTATCCCCAAGCCCCCAGGCTTCTCACTGCCAGGATGGCCCCCAGTGTTTCCTTAAATCACCAATACCAGCACGGAGTGCCTGAGCCAGCCTAGAGCAGAGCCGGGAGAAACCCCACTCTAAGTAGTAACATCGGCTGCCTTCTTGTGTGTGCTCAGGTCCCAATAGCAGGGATCAAGGGGCAGAGGACCCAAGAAGACAGGGGAGGGTCAACTTTAGCACTTGACTTCTGCTAGCAAATTAAAGGCCTGGGGCAAACTCAAAGCCTCTAAAGAGGCACAATCACACCTTTACTATTATTACCACTTATTACTACTTTGTGCAGGCTCCAGCCTAGCACTTACATATACCTTCACCTATCTTAGATTCAACAATCATCTGAGTAGATTGTACTTTAGATATAATCCCAAACCTGCCCAAGGGCACACAGGTGGTTAAGTGGCCGGGCTAATTCAGACTATGGCTGAGTGACTCCAAAGTCCATGCTCAATCACCCAATTCTACTTCCTCCTCCAGAGGTAGAATGAAAACAGAACTGGGATGGGAGCCAAGAGATGTGGGTTCAAGTCTCATCATTGGTTCATAATGATATCCTTTCTGGGCTTAAAGTACCTAATTTGTACGTGAAGGGTTTAGAGTCAATGATATCTGGGGTCCCTTGCAGGTAAAAATGGTCCCACTTTTCTGAATGGAGAGGAGGGAAAATCAAGCTCCTAAGGGCACAGTAATGGAGGCAGAGCTGACAATTGGGGAGCGGTGCTGGGGAAGCCTGGCTCTCTCCAAAGCTCAGCATCTTTGGGAACTTACCCAAGCAGCCAACCTGTGGGCAAATGCAAACCCACTGTTCTCAGCACAGGTGTAAAAAGACATGAAATTAGCCAAGAGGAGTTGGCTCCAGCAGGTAGATTACATGGGAAAGAACATGTAAAGCATTCAATAAATGGTGACTATTGTATCACTATTACTTATCTCAGAGTTATGAGGAGCTTTAATAAACTACTGAATGTGCAAAGTGAGCAAACACCATATAAAGCCCAGGCAGACCATTCATCCAGGTGGCTCCTGGCCAGTGAGGGACTATAGCTCCTCTAAAAAGCTTACATCTTCATTTCTAAAGCAGGGAAAAGGAAAAGTTATTTTGAGATTCTGGAATGTATAACTTGAGGATAAGGCAGTGATCACAACAAGTTTGCAGAGTTATTACAAAATGCCCTGTAAACAAGAGCTCTGATGGAGGGGTCATCTAGGTTTACTAACAGCTCCTCACCATACATGATAGATCTGGCTCACTTTACAAAACATATCAATAAAAGCCCACACTCCATGGTCCAAAGGCTCAGCCAAAGAAAGAGGTGCCACGTCAAAACTGTCCCTCTAATTCTAGGAAAATCTCTCAGGGAGGCACCCCAGGCTATGTGCCACAGAAAGTTGGCCAGTTGGCCCTAGAAACAATAACAAATAGCCGTTTTTAAAAATTAAGCTGGGGAGCTGATGTGGCTCAAGCAGGTTGAACACCTGCTTCCCACATGGGAGGTCCGGGGTTCGGTTCCTGGTGCCTCCTAAAAACAAAACAAAAACAAACAAACAAACAACAAATGAAAAAGTCAACTCAGTGGAGCTGATGTGGTTCAGTGGTTGAGCACTGGCTTTCCAATTGCAAAGTCCTAGTTCAATCCCTGGCACCTTAAAAAAAAAAAAAATTAAGCTAACACCTGGGTATCTACCCCCACTGGAAAGAATGAATGGGTAGTGCTTCAGAATGGGTATTTACCTCAAACTACATATATCCTACTTTGGAACTCATCTTCTGGAATATAAATGACATATCTGTGTGGGACTTATAAACTCATGAACTGGGCTACCTCATTCTTGGTATCAATCTGATCCTCAAAACCACCTCAAAATAGAAATTAGTCCCAGTCTGTGAGTAAGGAAAACTGAAGTTAGGCAAGCTGTCCAAGATGACAAAGTGAGAGGAAAGAGAAATTGCGGCTCAGTTCTGATTTAAATCCCATCACCTTTCCCTTTCACCCTGCTGTATCCCCTGTTTTCATTAGGCAGGTATCAAAACATTTCCTTCCATGAACCCCAGGCAGGGTAAGGCTGTCCTCTCTTATATCCACTCCCTTATATCACTTTGGACCAACCAGGGAGGTTTGTGAGGTCAAATGATGCACCCGTGGGCCCTCCTGAGGCCCCAGAACACTAATTACCCCCTTTGAGCTTGTCTTGGATTTTGCAAACAGGGGCACTCCCATCGCCAAGCTCTCCATTTTAAAGAGGTTTTCGTGGTTTCAGGCCTCCTACTCCTCCTCTCTCTGCCTACCTCCTAGAGGGAGGAACTG
>PVKH010048761.1:0-10166 GCA_004027955.1 Chaetophractus vellerosus | reverse complement strand
GAGGGCTAGCCTTTGAGGACATGTGCATTATTAAAGGTTTTTAAGGACTTAAAAAAAAACAAAAACATTTTTCAAGTGAAACTTTTAAAATAAAACAAAATGATGTAACTGATATATGGGAGTTATTATTTACAATTAAACTCAAATAATATTTATTAAGCAACTAAAATGTGCCAAGCGACAGAAAACCAGAAAGAAATATGTCATGGTCCATACAGCCAAGGACGTCAAGTAGCAGCGGAGAAAAGCATACATACAGCCATAGCAGCTTGTATGAAATTAAGAACCACAGGTGCAACCTCTCTCTGTAGATTTCCATTTGGATATTGCACAAAGAGCTGAAATTCAACATTTTTAAAACCCGCTCTTCCTCCTTTTGCTTTATTGTCCAGATGTTCAACTCAGAAACACTGGGATTATCCTTGACTCCTCACTGTGCCGCACCACACCCACGCCATTCAGTAATCATAAAAGATGGTTTTTTGTGTGTTTTTTAAAAGGGAAGTTCAGTTCTACACAATCAGAAAGGAAAGCCATCCAACTCGGATATGGGTAATAAGAGTACATTCTCTACAGCAGGTATGTCTGCAGATGAGTGTGAGCCAATGAACAGAAGAGGGGGGACAGAGTATTCCAGGCAGGGCAAAAAGTATATTTCAAGACCCAAAGTAATGATGGGGCCTGGGAACCGAAGGAAGTGCTAGATGGTGAATTACAGAAAACCATCGGTGGTGGCAGTGGAGGAAGGGTGGGGGAAGGTCAAGTATCAAGTTGGAGGGGAAAGCAGAAGCCAAATCATTCAGTCTTAAGTAATTTTAAAGGTGAATGAACTTAAGGGTACTCAGAAGCATTTAATAGTTTTAAGAAGATATTTACATATTTAGATGTATACTTTCTGTATTTGTGTGCATACAAGACATCCTAAGACCGGAAGCAGGAATCTATAGCGCAATCTACCCCAAAACACCATTCTTCACAAGTACACATGGGACATTCTCAAGGATTCACCATACGCTAGGCCATAAAACAAGTTTAAGTAGATTTAAAAGGACGGATGACACAGAAAACACATTCTCCAGCCAGAATAGAGAAAACTAGAAATCAAATTCAGAAGGAAATTTTGGAAATTCACAAATACGGAAAGTAAGCAACACATTTCACTCCTAAATAACCAATGGATCAAAACAGAAATCACCAGAAAAATTAGAAAATATTAAGATGGAAAAACCGAAAGTGCAACCTGCCAGAATGTATGTGATACCTTCAAACACAAACACACACAGGCCTAGATATCTCTATGCGCGAATGCTATCAAACATTTAAAGAAGAATCAGAGCTAATCCTTCACAAATTCTTCCAAAAAATGGAAAAAGAAGGTACACGTCTCAATTTTGTACTACTCTCATAACAGAGACAGAAATAGCAAGAAAAAAGAAAACTACAGACCAATACCCTTATACAAGTCCTCAAAAAATACTAGAAAACCAAATCCAGCAGCATAAAAAAAGGATTATACAACAGGACCAAGTGAAATTTATTCAGGGATTGCAAGCTTGGTTTACCATCTTAAAATCAATTAATGCAATATCATAATAATATGATGAAGAACAAAAACAAAAACATGATCATTTCAAAAGACACAGAAAAAATGTCTGACAGAAGGCAACACACTTTTATAACTGAAAACACTCAACAACTAGGAAAACCCACAGCTACCATCATATTTAACAGCAAAAGGCTAAATACTTCCTCCTAAGATTAGTAACAAGACAAGGGTGTCTGTTCTCACAGTTTCCATTCAATATTGTACTTGAGGTTCTAGCTGACGTAATTAGGCAAGAAAAAGAAAGTAAAGATGTCCAGATTGGAAAGAAAGTATTCACAGATGACATTATATATATATAAAGTCCTGAGGAGAACCCTCCACCACACGCAAATTGCTAAAGCTAATAAATGAGGTTTAGCAAGGTTGCAGGATACAAGATCAATATACAAAAATCAGCTGTATTTCCATACACTAGCAAAGATTAATCCAAAAATGTAATTTAAAAAACAATTCTATTACAACAGCATCTAAAAGAATAAAATACTTAGAAATAAATTTAACAAAAGAGATGTAAGGGTTAAACACTGAAAACTATAAAACACTGTTAAAAGAAATTTAAAATGGAAAGTCATCCCATGTTCATGGGCTGTAAGACTTAATATTGTTAAAACGGTAACACTCCCCAAATGATATACAGATTCAAAGCAATCCTTATCAAAATCCCAGGTGGCATTTTTTGCAGAAATGGAAACTATGACCCTAAAATTCATATGGAAATACAAGGCACCCAGATTAGACAGAACAATCTTATTAAAGAATTACAAAGATGAAGAACTCACACTCCCAATTTCAAATCTTACTACAAAGCTACAGTAATAAAAACTGTGGCATTGCATAAGGACAGACATACAGATTAATGGAATAGAAATGGTGAGAGTTCAGAAATAATTTACGGTCAATTGATATTCAAGAGGGGTTCTTTTCAACAAACAGTGAAAGGGCACATCAAAATAATGAAGTGGGACCCCCTACATAGGTCACACCCAAAAATTAACTCAACATGGATCAAAGACCAAAATGTAAGAGCTAAATCTATAAATCTCTTAGAAGAAAAGGTAGGAGTAAACCTTATTCACCCTGGATCAGCCAATGATTTCTTAATTACAACAGCAAAAGCACAAATGAAAAATTAAATTAGACTACCTGGAAATTAAAAATTGTTGTACTGCAATTAACACCACCAAGAAAATGAAAATACCATCCACAGAAGGGGAGAAAATATTTATGAGTAATATATCTGATAAGGGAATTGTATCCAGAATATATAAAGAACACTTATAGTTCAGTAGTAAGAGGACAAGTAACCTAATTTAAAAAGGGGCAAAGGATTTGAATAGACATTTCTCCAAAGTAGATATAAAATGGCCAATAAGCACACGAAAGATGCTCAACATTATAAAGTCATTAGAGAATGCAAATCAATAGCACAATGAAATACTACTCCACAACCAATCAGATGGCAATACTCAAGACAGATAATACCAATGAGAGGATATTAGAACAGCTACTTTGGAAAACTATATGGCAGTTCTTCAAAAGGCTAAACAGAGTTACCATACAACCCAGAAAATCCACTCCTAGGAATATATCCAAGAGAAATGAAAACATATGTCCACACAAAACATGTAAATGAATGTTCATGGCAACATTATTTATAAAGCCAAAAAGTAGAAATAACCTGTAAGTCCTCAACTCAGGAATGGATAAATAAAATGTGGTATATATCTTACAATGGATTACTATTAACAATAAAAAGGAATGAATTACTAATACATGCTACAATATGGATGAACCTTAGTTATAAGTGAAAGAAAGGACACAAAAGACCACATATTGCATGCTCTATAAAGACACAAAGTAGATTACTGTTTGCATAAGGCAGGAGAGACGTGGCGTTAAGGGTTGGGGAAATAGGAGTGACAGTGAACGGGTATGGGGTGGCTTTCTGGAATGATGGAAATGTTTTAAAATTGATTTTGGAGATAGCTGAAGGTAGTACACTTTAAATGGGTAAAGTGTATGATATATGAATGATATCTTCATAAAAATGTTTAATAAGAAAAAGGAAAGTAGATTAGTGGTTTCTCAGGTGGGAGAAGAATGTGGAGTGATTACTATTGGTTACAGATTTCTTTTATGGGTGATTAAAATGTTCTGAACTTACATTATGGTAATGACTGCACAATTGTGAATATACTAAAACCATAAAACACTTTATAGAGGTGAATTTGTTGGTATGTGAATTATATCTCAATAAAGATATTAAAGGGAAAAATGAAGGCAGAAATATCTGCTGGAAGGTATTTTTTTTTAAACAGATCAAATTTACTGATACATATTAATAAAGCATACAATTCATCCAAAGTATACCATCAATGGTATTTGGTATAAACACACGTGTGCATTCATCACTTCAATTATTATGAGAGCATTTTCATTATTTCAGTAATAATTATAAATAATAAACAAAAAAACAAACAAGAAAATTCTTCATCTCTCAATCTCTCTATGCTTACCCCTGCTGTACACAGCTGCTATTTCTGGCATTCTTGCACAATTACTTATTTATTAAGCAGTTTTACTGAGTTATTCACATACCATATGATCTATCCAAAGTGTATAATCAATGGCTATTAGTATAATCACAATGTTGTGCATTTATCACCACAAAAAATTTTAGAACAAGTATTACTACGAAAAGAAAAACTCCATTATCACTTAATAGTCCTTCCCCAGCCCTACATAACCACTAATCTAATTTCATCTTTTAAAATTGATTTATATTTACATTTTATATAAAAGCAATCATACAATATGTAGGGTTTTTTTTTTTTTTAATACCCCCCCCCCTTTTGCTTGTTCTTGCTGTGTTCATTTTTCTCTGCGTTTTTCTGTGTCTGCTTATCTCCCCCTGCTGGGGCGACCTGCAGAGTCAGCTCACTGGCGGCTGCCCGCCTGCTCGTGGGGGCTCACCCTTGCTTGCCTTTTGCCCGCGGCAGCGTGCCCCGCCCATGTTGGTTTGCTTTCTCGAGGCGGTCCGCCCGTTAGAAGAGGCCCGGGGACCGAAGCCGGGGCCTCCCATGTGGTAAACCGGCGCCCTATCCACTGGGCTATACAGCTGGCCCCAATATGTAGTTCTTTATGTGTGGTTTCTTTCACTTAGCATAATGGGGTTTTTTGGTCTGGTATTAACATCTTGTAGTATTAATATACATTTGTTCAGTTTCAAAGAAAGATGGTCTTATGTATGCAATTTTACCCACAATCATATTTCACATGCTGTCTATGCTATACTGACCCATGTTACATTTTTAGCTTTCCTTTTAGCAATATACCTGACCTTAGACTTTCCCTTTAAACCAGCTTCATACCCACATAATATTACTGCTAGTTACTAACATTATGTTGGACATTTGCCTTTTCTATTCATTTCCAAAGATTAACCCACATCCATTTTACCAATTCTGCATAAGTGAACACTCAGCTCTCCATTCCCTAACCTCATTCTATTTTTCTGGTGACCGATATTCACGTTATTAACTCCAAAAGATTACGCAATATATTTAGTTCACAGTAGCACAATCATACAGTATTTGTCATTTTGTGTCTGGCTTGCTTCACTCAACCTAATGTCATCCTAGTTCATCCATGTTGTCATATGCTTCACGACTTCATTTCTTCTTAGAGCTGCATAATATTCCATTGTGTGAATACACCACAGTTTCCTTATCCATTCATCAGTTGACAGACACCTGGGTTGTTTGCAACTTTTGGCAATCGTGAATAATGCCACTATGAACATCGGTTTGCAGATGTCTGTTTGTGTCACTGCTCTCAGCTCTTCTGGTTATATACCCAGGAGTGGTATTGCTGGGACATGTGGTAAATCTATATTCAACTTTTTTAGAAACTGCCAAACAGTACTCTACAGTGACTGTACCATTCTACATTCCCACCAACAGTGCATAAGAGTTCCTTTCTCTCCACATCCTCTCCAACACTTATAATTCTCTATCTTTTTGATACTGGCCACCATGTGGTAAGTGTGAAATGATATCTCATTGTAGCTTTGATTTGCATTCTCCTAATCACTAGTAAAGTCGAACATTTTTTTCATGTATTTTTTTGGCATTTCTATTTCTTCTTTGGACAAATGTCTATTCAAGTCTTTTGCTATTTTTTTAATTGGGTCGTTTGTCTTTTTATTGTTGAGTTGTAGTATCTCTTTATACATAAGGGATATTAAACCATTATCAGATATGTGATTTCCAAATATTTTCTATCATTGAGTTGGCTGCTTTTTACCCTTTTGACAAAGTCCTGTGACATGGTGCAAAAGTGTTTAATTTTGAGGAGGTCCCATTGAACTATTTTTTCTTTTGTCCAAGAAACCACCACCTACTACAAGGTCTTTAAAATGTTTCCCTACATTTTTCTAGTAGCTGTATGGTCCTGACTTTTATATTTAGGTCTCTGATCCATTTTGAGTTGATTCTTGTATAGGGAATGAGATAGGGGTCATCTTTCATTCTTTTGGTTATGGATATCCATTTCTCCCAGCATCATTTGTTGAAGAGACTGTTTTGCCCCATTAATATGGACTTGGCAGGTTTGTCAAAAACCAGTTGACTGTAGAGATGAAGATTTATTTCTGGATTTTTCAATTCTATTCCACTGATCAATGTGTCTATCTTTATGCCAGTACCATGCCGTTTTGACCACTGTAGCTTTCACAAAGGTCAGGCAGTGAAATTCCTCCCATGTTGCTCTTCTTTTTAAGAATGTTTTTGGCTATTCAGGTGCACTTTCCCTTCCAAATGAATTTGGTAATTGCCTTTTCCATTTCTGTAAAGTAGGTTCTTGGAATTTATTGGTATTGCATTGAATCTATAAATCAGTTTTGGCAGGAGTGACATCTTCACAATATTCTTTTTGTTCCTATCTTACGAAGTGTTTTTATCAAGAAAGGATGCTGGATTTTGTTGAATGCCTTTTCTGCATGAATGAAGATGATGTTTTTTTTTCCCCTACAATTTGGTAATGTGGGATATTATACTGAATGATTTTCTTATGTTGAACCACGCTTGCATACCAGGAATAAATCCCACATGGCTGTGGTATGTAAGTCTTTTGATATGCTGCTGGATTCTATTTGCAAGTACCTTGTTCAGAATTTTTGCATCTATGTTCATTAGAAAGATTGGTCTGTATTTTGTTTTCTTGTAGTATCTTTATGTGGTTTAGGTTTAATATCTTTATATGGTATTAGGGTGGTATTGGCATCACCAGTATTGGCATGTTGGGTAATTTTCTCTCCTCTTCAATTTTTTTGGAAGAATTTATACAGGATTGGTGTTAATTCTTGAAATGCTTGGTAGAATTCACGTGAGTCCATCCGGTCCAGGACTTTTCTTTGAAGGGAGATTTGTGATGACTGATTCAATCTCTTTAAATGTGACCAGTTTGTTAAGTTCTTGTATTTCTTGTAGCATCAGTGTAGGCTGTTTGTGCATTTCGAGGAATTTGACCATTTCATCTAGGTTGTCTAGGTTGTTGGCATACAATTTCTTATCATATCCTCTTATGACCCTTTTTATTTCTGTGGGGTCAGTGCTAACTTTGCTCCTTTCATTTCTGGTTTTATTTATTTGCATCTTCTCTCTTTTTTCTTTGTTAGCCTAGCTAGGGGTTTGTCAATTTTATTGATCTTCTCAAAGAACCAGCTTTTGGTTTTGTTGAATTTTTCTTTTTCTTTTTCTGGTGGCTATTCTCAGTTTCATTTATTTCTGCCTAATCTTTACTATTTCTTTCCTTCTGCTTGCTTTGGGTATAGCTTGCTGTTCTTTTCCCACTTTCTCCAGTTGTTCAGTTAGATCTTTGATTTTAGCTCTTTCTTTTTTAATAGAGGTGTTTATGGCTATAAATTTCCCTCTCAACACTGCCTTTGCTGTATCCCATAAGTTCTATTCTCATTTTCATTCATCTCAATATGTTTACTAATTTCACTTACAATTTCTTCTTTGACCCACTGATTATTTAGGAGTGTTTTGTTCAGCCCCCACACATTTGCAAATTTTCCTCTTTCCTGTCTATTATTGATTTCCAGTTAGAGTCCATTATGATCTGAGAAGGTGTTTTGTATAATTTCAATCTTTTTGTATTGATAGCTGCATTGTGACCTAATGTGTGGTCTGTCCTGGAGAAAGATCCACAAGCACTTGAGAAGAATGTATAACCCACTGAGTTTGGGTGCAATGTTCTGTATATGTCTGTTAGGACTAGCTCATTTATCTTATTATTCAAGTTCTCTGTTCTCTTGTTGACCTCCTGTCTAGCTGTTTTATCTAATGATGTGAGTGGGGTGTTGAAGTCTCCAACTATTATTGTAGAGATATCTATTTCTCTAGGGTTAGTTTTGCCAGAGTTTGCCACATGTATTTTGGGACACCCTGGTTAGATGCACAGATATTTGTGACTGTTATATCTTCCTGGTAGACTGCCCCTTTTATTAATATAAAATGGCCTTCTGTATCTCTTCTAACTTTTTTGCATTTAAAGTCTGTTTTGTTTGATATTAGTACAGCTACCCCTGCTCTTTTTTGGTTACTGTTTGTGTCAAGTATCTTTTTCCAAACTTTCACTTTCAGCCAGTTTGTATCCTTGAGTCTAAGGTAAGTCTCTTGTAGGCAGTACATGGATGGCTCATGCTTTTTATCTGTTCTGTCAGCCTATATCTTTTAACTGGGGACTTTAATCCATTCACATTCAATGATATTACTGTAAATGCATTATTTATTTCCACCACTTTATTCTTTGCTTTCCATATATCATATCTTATTTTCTCCTGTCTTTTTACTCTTTTGGTTATCTTTTCTTCTATTCTTTCTTCTATACTCCCCTCCAAGCCTCTCTCTCTCTTATCTTCTTTCAGGCTGTAAGGCTCCCTTTAATATTTCCTGCAAAGGTGGATTCATTTTTATGAACTCTCTTAGTTTCTGTTTGTTTGTGAATATTTTATACTCACCTTCACATATGAAGGACAATCTTGCTGGATAAAGAATTCCTGGCTAGCAGTTTTTCTCTTTCAGTATCCTAATTTTATCATACTGTCTTCTTGACTCCGTAGTTTCTAATGAGAAATCTGCACTAAATCCAGCTGGGTGTCCCTTGGATGAGATGGCCTGCTTCTCCCTTGCTGCTCTGAGAATTTTCTCTATCTTTGACATTTGACATTCTGAGTAGTATGTGTCCTAGAGTAGGTCTATTCACATTTATTCTGATTGGCATATGCTGAGCTTCTTGGACACGTATGTTCACTTCTTTCATGAGAGTTGGGAAATTTTCAGCTATTATTTCCTCAAATACTCCTTCTGTCCCTTTTCCCTTCTCTTCTCCTTCTGGAGCTCCCATGACACGTACATTGTTGCATTTCGTGTTATCATTCAACTACCTGAGCCCCTGCTCAATTTTTTCCATTCTTTTCTTTCTTCTATTTCAGCTGTTCTGTATCACTTATTCTTTCTTCTATCACTTCGAGTCTGCTGTTGTATGCCTCTAATGTTTTTTTTTTTTTAATCTCATCTATTGTGTCTTTCATTCCATAAGCTCTGTTACTCTTCTATTCAGGTTTTCAAATTCTTCTTTGTGTTTGCTCAGTGTCTTCGTGATGTCCCCTCTCTCTACCCTTTCCTGGGGAGGTGGATTCCTGAGGCCCCCTTTGTCTGCAGCCACCAGCCCGAAGGCCTGAGAGTTCAAAATTGTCTATAGCATAGGGGAGAATGTTGGCAGCTGTAGCTGCTGTTTTTAGATCACAGTTTTGCTGTTGCTATTCTTTTCCTTCACCCCTTTCTCTTCTGGGTGGTATCCATCTTCCCCTGGTGTCCTAAACCCTAGATTTTTTTTTTTCCCCCCAGGCTGTTTCTGCCTGTCCTCTAGCTATTTTTCTGGGAGAAAAGAGAGACCTGTGTCTTTCTAGTCCACTATCCTCCCAGAAGTCTGGAAGCTCTTAAGTAATTGTAGTGTGTGGTAATATGGAAAGTAGAAGTGAGGATAAAGGGGGGTGAATTTGGGAGTTATTTAAGAATGTGAATTGATTAGACATGGTAATATACTAGATGTGGGGGATATATGAGTGAAGTCAAGAATGTTAGCTGGTTTCTGGAAGCGGAATCAGGAAAAGAAATAATGTGATGTATTACTTTTGGAAAGGTTGTATTTGCAGTGGCCTATGGCATATAAAAATAGAGCAATCAGTTATGGGAATTGGAAATTTAGGTGTTGATGATATGGACATAGAAGTGGGCAGGAAGGGATTAACTCAGCAGGCCAGTGTTGATCAGGCCCTCCTTGCACATTCCAGAGAAGGGCCTGTCTGCAGGGCTGGCCATGGGCCAGTTCCTGGAAGATGACCTCTAGGTACTTGGAGTATTTTGCCTGATAAGAGAGTCTGTAGATGCCTGAGCCCTGGGCATGCTGTACCACTTTGACCAGGTAAGTGTGCCCTAGCAATATGATCTGTGGTAACTACCTCTCTCACTCTGCATGGTGGGGATGGAGGAGC
>PVKH010048760.1:0-10167 GCA_004027955.1 Chaetophractus vellerosus | reverse complement strand
GGGCTTTAGAACTCACTCCCTGGGCCGGGCATTCTGGCGTGTTCATGGTCAACTACATAGAGGCCCACTCCCTTTCTGCCCGCCAGCAGGGGCATTTCCCCGTTCTGGCTGCAGGCTGGGCAGGGCGCAAGGTCCCACACAGAACTGAGATCCGTCACACAGTCCCCGAGAACCATCTCCTGACCAGGACGTGGGAAGTGGATGTGGCTCAAGCGATTGAGCTGGTGCCTACTACATGGGAGTCCCAGGTTGGGATCAGGTGCCTCCTAAAAAGAAGACCAGCACACAACAAACAGACACAGCAAATGCAAACAACGAGGGGGTGGGGAGAAATAAATAAGTCAAATGAAAAAAAAAATTAGAAAATATAAAGATTTCCTGCAATAAGAAAGTCAGAGTATGCTTGTCTTAACTACTTTCTGCTTTTCTGCATTTGAAGATTTTGTTCTATAAAGTTTATAAAGGGAAAAATGTATGCTATCCCCCACAGGTGTGTGCTTTTTAAAACTCAGAGCTACCAAAGATAAATAAAGATATATTAAATATCTCTTGTTAATAAGGCTGTGAAATGTAACAGGTATTAGAAAATGAAGAGTAACATCTGTGACATTCAGAGTTTATCTCTAGAAAAAAGGAAAAAGCAAGCAAGCTGTTCAAATTTACATAAGCAACAGGTGAAAGTATTTAAGAAAATGATTTATCATGTAAATTAGGCTTCTCTTAGAGATGAACTTGCTGAAAATTTATGTATGCACATTTCTGACTCTACCAAATTAGAACCACTTAGCACAATATTTTATGACCTTCTATTACTAAACTATACACACACATACATATTTTTCTTGGTCATTATTACTTTTATATTCCATCGATAAAAGCATAGAAAATAATCTTCTATTAGAAGGAAAAGGGTATCAATATTACCAGTTAATTGTTGCAACTTATGTGAATAAAGGAACAAAACTCTATTTACACTAAAAATATGTTAACAAATACAGGTGTCTAGATGTAAAGACTAAAACTTCTTTAATAAAATCAAAATTCTCAAAAAGTTTTCTATGTGTGTTTTTTCCCTGACATTTTTATATTTTGGTTGCCAACTTAAAGGAACTATTCCAACTTTCATTAAAATAAAAACTTAGAATGATGATAAAAAGTTGAAAAAGCACAATAATGCCTCCGTATTAATATATGTGCTACTGCCAAATTATTTTTTTAAATTTCTCCTGATACAACAGAAGTTCAAGTCCAGGTAGAAGAAAAAGTGAGAAGGCAGTTTATGTCAGACCTGAGGCTTAAAGCAGTGGGAAAGAGCATATGCAGTAATTCCTGGAACAAAGTAAGTACGTATCTATGGTGTGGAGTGAGTTGCTACAAGGTGCATCATGGGAACAAAGATTCAGCACAACAGAAACTTTCATCAATGACCATTTTATTACTTACACAACACAAAGGGTCCAAAAGAATAGGGAAAGAAATTACATCATGGCTGGTCTTCCAGGGTGGCCCAAACTGCTTGGGTCTGGGTCCGTAGATGGCAGCTCCACACACACCACATCGTCTTGAAGAGAGAACTCTATGCTGTTTGAGTGTGGTATTTATCCACCTTGGGTGGAGAGAGGCTGCCACTAATTCCTGCTTTGATCAGCATCTGGGTCCACTTGTTCCTGGTTTCAAGGCTTAAGGTTTTAGACTTAACATCTCTCCCAGGTTGTGGAATGGAAGCAGACTGAAATATCATTGCAAAACAGAAGAGGAGGCGGGGGATAGACAAGGGCTGGGAGAAGTCTGCTGTGTATGTGACCTTGACTTTTCCAGCATATGGAACTCTACTACAATTAGTAACTCTCAGAAGGATTCCAGCTGCAAACATTTAAAAGACAATTTCTAAGTTCTTAAAGAAAACAAAATTTTTAAATAAAGAAATACAAAATTCCTAGGCTATATGCCTAAGAAATGCTTTCCCTTCTTCCACCTACCATATGCCTGAGCCCCAGAACCTAAGCCACGTCCCCCACTCTAGGAGCCTGGCCCAGGGGTACTAAGAGGGGCTGCAGATCTGTCCTGTGCTTTACCTCTTCCACGTGGTGTGCCGCTCCTAGAGACACTGTGGGTCATGGGGGAGGAATGCTGGGGACCCTGCACAAGGGGAAGAAGACATGGTAGAGGGAAGGGAGGGAAAAGGGAGGGGAGAAGGGGGCAAAAGGGGATAGGGGAAAGGGAAAGACAGGTACCGTGATCATGTGTGGGGCAGGGCTGGGGGAGCTAAAGGCAAGAACTGAATCTTCTAAGTCATTGGATTTCTAAAGCTCCTGTGGATTGACCTGTTAATAGATGTGATTTTCAGTCTTTGCAAAAATGGACCCTATTCAGTATAATATGAGCTTATTTGGAGAAGAAAAAACAACATTTTCCCTTGAACAGAAAATTACATAACAGACTTCTTTTAAAAAATGTATATATATATATATATATAGAGAGAGAGAGAGAGAAGTTGTGAGTTTACAAAACAATGTGTATAATGTGCAGAAATCCCATACAATACCCCCCCACCAACACTTTACATTGTTCTGGAACACTTGTTACAAATTATGAAAGAAGATCATCGACTGTTACTATTAACTATGATCCATAGTATACATTTGGTATGTTTTTTCCATATACCCCCTATTATTAACACCATGTTTTAGTATTGTACATTTGTTATAGTTCATGAGAGAACACTCCTATTTGTACTGTTAACCACAGTCCATCATGCACTACATGGTTTACGGTGTTATACAGTCTCTTGAATGTACAACTATCCAAAGTGTACACTCAGTGGCTCTCACATTCATCACAGAGTTGTGTAGTCATTGCCTCAGTAAATTTTTAAACGTTTTCCTTAGTCCAAAAAAAAATCCCATACTCCCATCATGGATCCTTAGCATTAATATAGTACCATCTTTGACATTGATACAAGAATATTACAATATTGCAGTTAACAATAGTCCATAAATTACATTAATTGTATTTCCTATGCATCAACATAGTCTTACTACTTGTAATAGTGGCGTATATTTGTTCTAGTTCTTGAAGAACATTCTTGCATTTATACTATAACATCAATCCTCATCCACCTCCAGGTTCACTATGTTATTCAGTCCCTAGATTATTCTCTAGCTTTCTTTCAATTGACATTTACTTCCCTAGACTGCCCCTTTCAGTTACAATTCCATTTATATCCCAGCCATGTTAACTATACTCACTATAACATGTTACCATCAACTCTAACATTTCCACACTTATACAGTCACACTAATTAAAAATTCTACAAACATTAAGCATCATATGTATATAACACATCTTGTTTATCCATTCATCGGTTGTCAGACACTCGGGTTGTTAACAACTTTTGGAAATTGTGCATAACTGCTATGAACATTGGAGTGCAAATATCTGTTCATATCACTGTTTTCATTTCTTCTGAATATATTCCTAGTAGAGGAATTGCATGATCATATGGCAGTTCTATATGTAGCTTCCTGAGGAACCACCAAACTGTCTTCCACAGGGCCTGCACCATTCTACATTCCCACCAACAGTGAAGGAGTGTTCCTGTTTCTCCACATCATCTCTAGCACTTATTGTTTTCTGTTTTTTTTTAATAATGGTTATTCCATGAGGTGTGAGATGATATCTCACATAATTTTTATTTGCATATCCCTAATAGTTAGTGAAAGTGAACATTTTCTCATGTGCTATTATACCATTTGTATTTCTTCTTTGGAGAAATTTCTATTAAGTTTTTATTTGCCGATTTTTAATTGGATTGGTTGCTCTTTTATTGTTGAGTTGTATGATCTCTTTATATAGCATGTATATCAAATCCTTATCAGATATATGGTTTCCAAATATTTTCTCATATTGTGTAGGCTTAGTCTTCCCATCCATGAATATGGAATGTTCTTACATTTATTTAGGTCTTCTTTGATTTCTTTTAGCAATGCATTGTAGTTTTCTGAATACAAGTGCTTTATGTCCTTAGTTCAGTTTACTCCTAAATATTTGATTCATTTAGTTGCAACTTTTAACGGAATTTTTTCCTGACTTCCTCCTCAGATTGTTCATTACTAGCGTATAGAAACACTACTGATTTTTTGCATATTAATCTTGAATTCTGCCAGTCTGCTGAATTCATATATTAGCTCTAGCAGCTTTGATGTAGTTTTTCAGGATTTTCTAGATATAGGATCATATCATCTGTGAATAGTGAAAGTGTTATTTCTTCCTTTCCAATATGGATGCCTTTTATACAGTGGGCATCCTTGTCTTGTTCCTGATCTCAACAGGAAAGCTTTCAGTGTTTTAACATTGACTACAATGTTAGCTGTGGGTTTTTCATATATGCACTTTATCATATTGAGAAAGTTTCCTTTGATTCCTATCTTTTGGAGTGTGTTTTTTTAAATCAAGAAAGGATGCTATATTTTGTCAAATGCCTTTTCTGCATCAGTCGAGATAATCATGTGATTTTTCTTCTTTGATTTATTAATGTGGTATATTACGCTGATTGGTTTTCTTGTGTTGAACCACCCTTGCATGCCTGGGATAAAACCCACGATGAATAATTCTTTTAATGTGTCATTGGATTTGATTAGTGAGTATTTTGCTGAGGATTTTTGCATCCATATTCATGGGAAATGGGTCTGTAATTTTCTTTTTACATAATATCTTTATCTACCTTTGGTGTAAGGGTAATATTGGCTTCATAGAATGAGCTTAGTAGCATTCCTTCCTGTTCAATTTTTGGGAAGAGTCTGAGTAAGACTGGTATTAAATCTTCTTTGAATGCTTGGTAGAATTCACCTGTGAATAAATCTGGTCCTGGGCTTTTCATTTGGGGGAGTTGTTTGATGACTTTTTCAATCTCTTTGCTTGTGATTGGTTTGTTGAGGTCTTCTATTTCTTCTAGGGTCAGTGCAGGCTGTTCATATGTTCCTAGGAAATTTTCCATTTCATCTGCATTGTCTATTTTGTTGGTGTGCAGTTGTTTACAGCATCTCTTTATGATGTCTTAAATTATGTGGGGTCAGTAGTAATGTTCCTGTTTTCATTTCTGATTTTATTTGCATCTTCTCTATTGTTTCATTTTCAGTCTTGCTAAGGGTTTGTCAATTTTGTTGATCTTCTTGAAGAACCAACTTTTGGTTTTGTTAGTTCTCACTATTATTTTTTTGTTGTTCTTAATTTCATTTATTTCTGCTCTGATTTTTGTTATTTCATTCCTTCTGCTCGCTTTGGGCATAGTTTGCTGTTCTTTTTCTTGTTCCTCCAGCTATGTAGTTAGGTCGTTGATTTTAGCTCTTCCTTTTTAATATAAGCATTGAGTGCTATAAATTTCCCTCTTAGTACTGCTTTCACTGCATCCTATTAGTTCTGATATGTTGTGTTCTGGTTGTCATTCATCTTGAGATATTTACTGATTTCCCTTGCAATTTCTTCTTAGACCCATTGATTATTTAATAGTGAGTTGTTTAATCTCCATATATTTTTGAATTTTCACCTTTTCTGCCTGTTGTTGATTTCCAGCTTTATTCCATTATGATCAGAGAAAGTTCTTTGTATAATTTTGATCTTATTAAATTGACTGAGATCTGCTTTGTGAATGAACTTATGGTCTATACTGGACAAAGATACATGAGCACTTGAAAAGAATGTATATCATGTTGTTTTGGGGTGCACTGTTTTCTATTATATATATCTATTAGGTGTTGCTGTTCATTTATCATATTATTCAAGCTCTCTGTTTCTTTATTAATCCTCTGCCCACATGATCTATTCAATGATAAGAGTGGTATATTGAAGTCTCCAACTATTATTGTAGAGACATCTATTTTCCCCTTCAGTTTTTGCCAGTTTTGCCTCATGTAATTTGGGGCATCCTGGTTAGGTGCATATACAGTTATGATTGTTATTTCCTCCTAGGGAACTGCCCATTTTATTAGAATATAATGACCTTCCTTGTCGCTAATAGCAGCTTTGCTTTTAAAGTCTATTTCATCTAAGTATAGCTATTTCAGCTTTTACTTTTGGCTACTGCATGCATGGAATATAGTTTCCAGCCATTCATTTTCAATCTATTGTTATCCTTGTGTCTAAGGTGATTCTCTTGTAGACAGCATTTAGATGGTTTACATTTTCTTATCCATTTCAGCAGTCTGTGTCTTTTGATTGGGGAGTTTTATCCATTAACATTCAATGTAATTACTATACAGGTATTTCTACTTCACCCATTTTGATCTTTGGGTTTGATCTGTCATATCTTGTTTTCACCTCTCTCTCCTGTCTTTTCTTCTCAGGATGTAGCACTCCCTTTAGTATTGCCTGCAAAACCAGTCTCCTGGTTACAAACTCTCTCAGTTTCTGTTTATCTGTGAATATTCTAAATTCACCCTCATATTTTAAGGAAAATCTTCCCAGATACAAGATTCCTGGTTGGCAGTTTTTCTCTTTCAATATCTTATATATATCCTACCACTGCTTTCTTGCCTCCATGATTTCTGATGAGAAATCAGCACTTAATCTTATTGGGCATCCCTCATATGTATGAATTTCTTTTCTCTTGCTGCTCTCAGAATTCTCTATCTTTGGCATCTGACATTCTGGTTAGTATGTGCCTTGGAGTAGATCTATTTAGATGTATTAAGATGGGAGTATGTTGTGTGTCTTGGACACAGATATCTATGTGCTTCAATAAGGTTGGGAAATTTTCTACTGTTGTTACCTCAAATATTCCTTCTGCCCCCTTTCCCTTCTCATCTCTTTCTGGGACAACCATGACATGTATATTTGTACAACTCTTGCTGTCATTTAGTTCCTGAGACCCTGTTCAATTTTTTCCAGTCTTTATCTGTTCTTTTGTATGTTCACTTTCAGAGGCCCTGTCTTCACACTCTCTGATCCTTTCTTCTGCCTCTTCAAATCTGCTGTTATATGCCTCCGTGTATTTTTTATTTCATTTATTGTGCCTTCCATTCCCATAAGATGTGCCAGTTTTCTGTGTAAGCCTTCATATTCTTCTTAGTGCTCATTCAGTGTCTTCCTGTGTCTTCTTGTGTCTTCTTGTTATACTTAATCTCTTTAACCCTATCCTTGATATATTAAGGAGATTTGTTTGAATATCTATGATTAGTTGTCTCAACTCCTTTTTGTCATCTGGAGGCTTAACTTGTTCCTTTTATGGGACAATATCTTCCTGTTTCTTGGTATGGATTGTAATTTTTTGTTGGTGCCTCAGCATCTGATTTACTAGATATGTTTATTCTGTGTGCAATTTCTCTCTTTAGTCTATGAATTTCTATTTGATTGGCTTTGTGCTATAGTCCATCTTTGATACTTGGTTCAAATTAATTTCAAACTTCATAGTGGCTTGTACTTAGCCAATCTGAATTTTTTCTGCTCTCTTTCATTTTCTTGCCCTTTCTCCCTTGCTGGTTGCAGAGTTAGGAGCTAAGGATGCAGGTGGTACTGAGAGCTGTGGAGGCTAATGCTGCCTGCATTGCTCCAGGAATCACTGAAGCATCTCCCACCTTTCTCTTCTGCCAATGGTAGGGATGGAGCTGCAGCCATGTCTAGTAATCCAAGCCATGAGGCCAAGGCCATCTGTAGCTACCCAGAAAGACTGATGAATTTCCATGCCCCTTCCTCTCCTGCCTGGGTTGGGGATGGAGCTGCAGGTGTGGGTAGCAACCTAAGCCATGTGGGTTAAAAATGACTGCATTTGCCCAGGTAGACTGACAAAGCACTGGCCACCATCCTCCCCTGCCATGGGGTGGGGTGGATATGGAGGAATGCCCAAGAATCCAGTCCAGGCAAGCCTAAAGCAACTGCAGTTGCCCAAGGAGCCCAAGGGAGCCTAATCCCTCCTCCTGCCCTGTCACATGCAGGGATGAAGCCTCTAGTGTGTCCATTTTTCTAGTCCATGTGGGCCAAAATGCCTGCGCTTGCCTGGATGGGCTGAGGAAGCACAGTTCCTTTTGCCCTTCCAGGGGCAGGGATGGAACCACAGGAGTGCCCAATAATCTAATCCATGTGGGCTGAAGGTGTCTGTAGTTGCCCAGAGAAGTTGGGGGAACACTGCTCCCCTCCTGTCCTATCAGGGTCAGGGATGGCACCACAGGTGTCCAAAAATCCAGTCTGTGCATGCTGAAAGCACCTGCAGCTGCCCTGAGAGGCTAGGGAAACACTGCCTCCCTGTATAATATTAGGGGGTGGGGATGGAGCCACGGGTGCCCAGTAATCTAGTCTGTGTGTGTCAAAAGCACTTACAGGTGTCCCGAGAGTCTGAGGAAACACCACTGCCCTCCTATCCTATTGAGGGGTGGAGTTGGATCCACAGGTGCCAAACAATCTAGTCCTTGCAGGTCCAAAGTGCCTGCAGTTGTCTGGAGAGGCTAAGGAAATACCATTCCCCTCTTATCCTATCAGAGGCAGCAATGAGGCTGGTGAAGTTCCCCTCTACCCACCCACCCCCAGCTTTCTCCCTGCCAGGGGTGGGGCTGGAGCCTAGGCTAGGGATGCAATCCAACCTGGGTGGAATGAAGCCAGTCCCTACCTTCACTGATTCTCAATCAGTCCCACTTTCCCTCTTGCCAGGGGCAGAGTTAAAATGGAGGCTACTGGACTCTTTCCAACTTGGACGGCTTCAAACTTTAGCTGTTCTTAAGATTAGACTTTAGCCAGCTGAATATATTAATCAGTAGCTGAAGTTGGTGCGCAACCATCTCTTCTTCTCCCTATTGTGGGAAATGGAGCTTCCAACTCCAGCAGGAAAGAGCTCCTGATGTGTCTTGCACTGCCAGTGGGGGATGGGCACCAGCCTCCACAGTGTGGAGTACTCTATTCACAAATCTTCACTGTCTTCTCCTTCCATTCATCCAAGGATGTTGCAGGATGCTCTTCTGGTCTCCTGAGGCCCTGCCAAACCCATGCTTTATATAGCTCTGGGTGATTACTAACTGCACTGTAGTATAAGCTGACTGTTGGAGCTCTTTATTCTGCCACCATCTTGCTCCTCCTCTCTAGACTTCTTTTTAAATAAATACACTTTTCTGCATAAAAACACTGAAGTTAAACTAAACTACTATCCCATCACATTAATTTGTTTTATGCAATTAGGATAGTGTTTCCTTGTTGTGTGTATGTTGTTGCTATAGGGTACAGAATTTTTTTCCTATTATTCCCATCTTCAGTTGTTCTTTGCTGGTGTATAGAAAAACACCTGATTTGACAGCCCGACTCAATATCTGTTTTCATCACATTGCCATCTTCCTCTATATTGTCTTACTGTATCCACATTCCCTTTACTTATAAGAACACCAGTCATATTGACTTAAGGGCCCATCCAAACACCAGGGTTTGTCTGCTCTGAACACCAGACAGTGCCCACATCCTCTATAAGCACTGGAGCAGTGGCCCAGAACTGTCCAATCACTGGACTGATCTTGACCTCTTGACCTGTGGATTCCCTTCTGGCCTAGACATCTGCATCAATGGTTCTGCCCTTCAAGTCATTGTATTTCATTTGTCCCATATCTGTCTTCTTGGATCTAGGTTGGCAGTGGTTCTGCAATAGATAATTCTCAAATATCTTGTCAGATTTTGTGACAGTTTGAAGTTCTTTTATGAATCCCCAAAAGAGAAAGGTTATGTCTTTTAAGTAATCCATTCCTGTGGGTGTGAGACCCTTTTGATTTGACTACATCTGTGAGGCATGACTCAGTTCGCATCTCCACCCTCTTACTTGAGCTGATATAAATGTAGACACAGAAAGAGAGACACAGGAAAAGAGAGTTCTGACATTTTTTACTCCACAATGTCAGAGGAGTAATTGAAGATTGCTAGCAGCCAAAGCTTTATCAGGAAGCCCCCAAGAAGCTTGGCCCACACCGTAGCTCAAGGCTGAAGAGATGAGCCATATGCATGATAGCTCACAGCTGATGGGAAGAAACTGCAGTAGTTGAGACTGAGAGAGGAGGCCCAGAAAGAGACAAGTCCTATGCCTGGTTTCCCTCAGCTGAGCTCTGAGAGATGGTAGATTCTGGAAGGGAATGCAGGGATCTTAGCAGAGATTGGCAGCCATCTTTGTCACATGGCAAAACCCCAGAATCACCAATAGCTGACTTT
>PVKH010048759.1:0-10166 GCA_004027955.1 Chaetophractus vellerosus | reverse complement strand
TGAAATTATGTTCAGTTTAAGCTTAGTATTGTCTGTTTTCTCTGTAATCTCTGAATAACATAAATACACTTAACTATCTCCAATATTTTAATAATCAGAAAATGCCTTAAACAGAAAGCTAAAATAATCTAAAGCCAGTTATTTTTCATTAAAAAACATTTAAGTGTTAATGTAATTACTGAAAAGCAAACTCATGAGAAAATACCAAATTCGTAGCAGCTTTTGGGTATTAGGTGCTTCTCTATTAATGGACACCATTCATTGATTTAGTAAATATTTACCACACACCTACTACATGGGCAGGCACTGTGCTGAGTACTGGAGTCAAAGGCATGAATTAGACAGACACAAACCCTGTTCTTCTCTCATGAGGGAGTCCATGAAAGTTTTTGATGTTAAAGAAAGAAATCCTGATTCTTAAGGATTAATGCTATTGTGGATAAGACTGAAACACCAAAGCCAAATTAAATATATGGTACACCTGAACTAAAAGCAAACTGCTGAGTTCAAAACAGAGGAAGAAATAATTTGATGTGGCGACTAAGAGGCATGAAATTGCAGTGATTGCTTGCAGAAGGACAAGTAGGCAGGAGGAATGTGGTGCTATAATGGGAAATAGACTTTGGTCAGATTGTTGGTCCAAACCTAAGAAGTTTGGGCTTTATCCTGTAGAATGGATGGCAAGTAGGCTTCCTTCCGTGTGAAAATTCATTGTTAGTGTTGGCTTGGAGCACCATTAGGGCAGCTTCATGAGGTCCCTTCTGCATATCTGAAAAAGTGCTGTGAATGACTTTCGACATCCACTGATGGTGTTGGAGTAGGAATGACAAGTCCAGTGGAATGGATGCATTTGCTATCCCATCTGTGGAAAATGGAAAACTGTCAATCAGCCAACCAACCAATCAATTCATATTATTGGTCATATTCTATCACCAGGATAAAATATTGCCCTTAACTGGGCACCACTAGAAAATAAAGGGGAATATTAGACATTGTTCTTATATCTGGGAAGAAGTATATCCATGGCATAGAGTACCATACAGAATTGAGAAGAAATGAAATCCTGACTTTTCTTTATCCATCAGGCTCTGATGTATGGGAATGTGTTGGTTTACTGCAGGACAATTCAAAGACAAGGATGGAGAGATAGAGAGCACTCTTGCATCATTTCTCCAATGTCCTGGTGACCAGGCACAACAAGGGCTTTGGGGAGGAATGTGAAGAAACAGCATGAAACTATCAACCAAGAAGGCCCTAAGTGCAGTGCTGGCCAAGCAGAATACACATGAAGAGGTGTGGGCAATGAATTAAGTCTCCAATTCCCTTCCCGCTAAGAGCCTTCAAGTCAAGGGTCCAAGCTTAAATTGGCTCTGGCTGTGGATTGGCAGTTCACTTAGACCACTGGAGATCTGGGATTTGTTTGCTTTAAAGTTTCCTCCAACACAAATTTAATAGGCAGATGTAAACCTATATGTTCTCCTTCCAACAACTTTTGGATCCTTGTGTTCCTTGATGCTTGTTCTCCTTTCCCAGGGTGTCTTTAGCAACACAGTCTTTACTTTGCTGCAGGAGAAGGCCCTTTGGCTTGCATGCTTTCCCACCACCCTGTCGGTTATTACGTCTGTTTTCTTGAAATGATTTGCTCCAGCTTATTTATTTATGATGGGGCTTTGTGGTCAGCTGCAAACTTAGTTTGCAGGGATTTTTAAAAAACATTTATTGCTTTCTTCTGATTAATGAAAAATGCATGCCAATGCCTGAAATTTTGAAAAAAAAATACAGGAAAGTATAAAAAAGAAAATTCAAGTCACTCACAATTTCATCACCCAGAGTTAATCACAATTAACATTTTGGAATATTTTTCAGGCTTTCTTCTATGCATACAAATTATGTGGAATATATCTCCATGTCTTCCTAAACAGAAAACTAATGGCTATACAAATTTGGTCGTTTCTGCTTAAAAAGTTATTTTTATTTTATAACCATTTTGAATAACAGGGACATCTAAATTTTTGTCCATATTTCTCATTACTTCTTTAGGATATTTTAAAAAAATATTTATACAGTCTCCATTGTATAAATATTTTTAAGGATTATTGATACAATATATCAATTCAAATCTCCACAAGTATGATAAGTATCATTTCACTATACTCTTGCTAACATTAATTTCAATTTGATAATTTAGTATACTGAAGTGGCATATTCTTATTTTAAATCCCACTTCTTGGATTGTTAGTGAGCTTTCCAATCTTATAAGCTGATAGAGCAGAAGGGTGATTTCAGAAGTCCTGTCCCTTGTTTTTATGCACTTACTTTTATTTATGTTCCACTGATTTTGAATTCTTGGCTTTCCTAAATAGGGTCTCTGCACCTGTTTTGATCCATAGGAATTGATAGCCCTTTGCACTACTACTTTCTCTTAATCCAACAATCATGCAGTCAAGAAATATATATTGAGAATCTACCTCATTCCAGACTTCAGAATCTAGAGATGAATAGAGGAAAATTGAAGGTCCGTGTTCTGGAAGATCATAGTATAAAGATAAGACACGTATAAAATAAGAAGTAAAATGCAGTGCTTTTATACCATGCAGTCAACAAATATTTTATTGATTGCCACCTGTGTGCCATAGATTATGCTAAACAACATGGATACCAAAAATGAGTAAGATAGATATATTGTTTTCTTTACAAAGCTTAGACTTGTTGGCTTTAAAGAATAGTGGAAAATCTATTACAATACAATGTAATAATTTAGAAGTGGCTTAATATAAACATAAAGATGTGCCTCTGAAGCCAAACTGTCTGGGACAAATCCTGTCCAACCATTTACTACCTGTGCTCTGTGATTATGGGAAAATAATTTAGCCTCTGTTCTTCAGTTTCCTCATTGGAAAAATAAAGGCAATAATGGGGTTGTTTCATAGATTTATGCAAAGCCTTTAGAACTACAACTTATATATGGTGAATGCTTAATATATGCTTCATTTTGTTTTAGGAACTATGGTGTGGAAAGCATAGTTTTTCTTATTAGACTGCATAAGAGGGCCACTTTATTTAGACTTATAGACCACGGGTTCAAGGAAGTTCCTTTAGGAGGAAGAAAAAGTTAATCTGAATCCTGAAAGGTGAGTAGGCATTTTGGCTCATTTGAGGGTTTTTTGGAGGTGTGTGTTTGTGTGTGTATGGGGGTGGGGGGAGTTGTAGTTATTATGCAGAGGGATCAACAAAGTCCCAGGAGAAAGAGAGTGAAAGGCTTTCAAGGAACTAAAGGAAGTTCACACAACTGGAATATAGAGTTTGAGGGTGTTTCAGTTATTTATTGCTGTGTAAGAAACCACTTCAAAATTTAATTGTACCATTTTAGTGTACTAAATTATCAAATTGAAATTAATCAATGTTAGCAAGGTTATGGTGAAATGATAATATAATTATCATACTTGTATAGATTTGAATTGATATATTTGTTTCAATATCCTTAAAAATATTGACACAATGGAGACTGTAATTCCTTTTATGAAAATCTTCTCCTAAAGAAGTAATGAAAAATATGGACAAAGATGTAGGTGCCCTTGTTAGTTAAAATGGTAAAGTGGCTTTAAAAAACAAAGATTAGAATAACAACAATTCAAATAATTGTGGATTTTGCATCAGAAACCACAGAAACCAGGACATGACAGAACAATATCTTTAAAGGGCTGGGAGAAAAGAACTACCAACCCAGAATTCTAGATCCACCAAAAATATCCATCAGAAATGAAAACAAAATTAAGCATTATCAGATGAAACAAAATTGATAGACTTCATCACCAGCAGATATTCTCTGAAAGAAATGCTAAAGGAAGTTCTTCCAGTTGCAGGAAAATTATACCAGAGGGAAACTTGAAACTTCAGGAATGAAGAAAGAGCAACAGAAATGGTAAACAGCTGGGTAAATATAAATAGACTCTTTTTTAAATCTAAAATTCTTTTACAACTTTAATGACTGTTGAAAGGAAAATTATAATATTGATTGGGTTTTCAATGTATATAGATTTAAAACATATGGCAACTATAACATGAAGAAGGGAGAGCAAAGAGATGTATTTGATTGTTAGGCTTGTACAGGTTACCTTGAAATGGAAAAATGTTAACTCTAACATACTGTGAAATATTAAGCACGAACACTGTGATCTGTAGATCAATCACTAAGAAACAAAACAAAAAAAACAAAAAGATATATCCAGAAAGCCAATATGGAAAGTAAAATGACATTTAAAACATATTTAATAATAAAAAAGCAGGAAAGGGGGAATAGAAGAACAACAAAAAAGGGGGAACAAACAGAAAACAAATAATTAAATGGTAGACTCAAATTCAAACATATCTATAATTGCATTAAATATTGGTGGTCTAAATACATAGATTAAAGGATAGAGATTATTAGAGAGAATAAAATAAACAAATGGGACATAACTATATGCTGTCTATAAGAAACTCACTTTAAATACAATGATATAAATAGGTTAAAAGTAAAAGGATAGAAAAACATATACTATGAAAACACCAACAAAAGAAAAGAAAACTATAGAACTGAAGTGGCTATATTAATATCTGACAAAGTAGACTTTAGAACAAGGAAATTTACAAGGGATAAAGAGGAACTTTATATAATGAAAAAAAGGATCATTTCACTAAGAATACATAATAATCCTAAATATGTATATACTAAATAAATAGAGTGTCAAAACATATGAAGCAAAATTGATGTAACTGAAGGGAGAAATAAAGAAATCAACAATTGTATTAAGATTCAACACTCTGTTCTCAGTAGTTAATAGATCAATGAGAAAGAAAATTGGCAATAGAAAGAACAACACCATCAACCAATGTGATCTGAGTCCTAAAAGAACAACTTCACAAATTTTAAAAAATTGAAATCATATTCAAAAAATCATACAAAAGGTAATTAAACTAGGAATCAATAATATAAATATATCTGTAAAACTCACAAATATTTGGAAATTAAACAACACACTCCTAAATAACTTGTGCATCAAAGAAGTCTCAAGAAATTGGAAAGTGTTTTGGACTGAATGAAAATGAAAATACATGTCAAAATTTATAGGATGCAGAAATAGCAATGCTTAAGTAGAAAATTATAGCATTAAATGCTTGTATTAAAAAAAGAATAATGTCTAATCATAATCTAAGCTTCCACCTAAAGAAATTAGAAAATGCCAAGAGCACATTAAACTCAAAACAAGCAAAATAAAAGAAATGATAAAGAGCAGAAATTAATTAGATTGAATACAAAAATAATAGAAAAAATTAAATGAAACAGGAAGTTTCTTTAAGAGGATCAATAAAATTGTTAAATCTCTAGCTACACTGAACAAGGGAATTTTTAAAAAAGAGAATAGACACCGATTAGCAATATCAAGAATAAAAGGGGTTATTGCTAGAATAATAACTTGCCTATAAATTTGACAACTTAAATAAAATGGACTAACATCTTGAAAAACACAAACTGCCAAAACTGCAAGAAGAAATAGATAATAGTCCTTTATCTAGTAAAGACATTGAATTTATATTTAAAACTTTCTTTCCAGCAAAGAAAATTCTGGTCAGGTGGTTTAACTGGCAAGTTTTACCAAATATTTTAGGAGGAGATAATACCAATGCAATACAAAGCTTTCCCGAAAGTTGAAGAGAAGTAAACACTACTCAAATCATTTTATGTGGCCATTATTACTCTAAAACCAAGATCAGATAAAAGCATAAAAAGAAAACTATAGAACAATATCCTTCATGAGCATAGGTGCAAAATTCCTCAAAATCTTAGCAAATAAAATCCAGCAGAATAAAAAAGATATTTGGGTTTACTAGTGCTATGCTGGTAAATTTTTAACAACTGTTCTTTGGATAAAAAATAAACAAGCCTGATTTGTAGCATTTGCCAATTTCCATAGTGTAAACATTCTCCCACCATGACTAATTGCAAGCTACCCATGTGAAGTTACTGATCTAGGATCTGGGAAGACTTGTACACAATTGACTCTCACGGGACAGTGGAATTGGCTTCTGCATACCACTGGATTTAACCCAGGAATGTAAGGCTGATTCAATATTTGAAAAATCAATTAAACAATATACCCATGGGATTTGAGAAGAGGTGAGAAGTATAATTGTCTGTTTTCCATGATCACCTTCCTGTCCTCTTCATGTGTTTATGCCACTTCTGTGGGAGCAGCTTTGAAAGAGCAGATCAGAAATAGTATGAGAGCTCTTGCCTGAATGTAAAAAGCACAATGTTGGGGATTTGTGTTGCCAAACTGGTAGTAGATATACAGTTTATTTGGCAAGAGAGAAACTGCCTGAATGCCTGAGTTACCAAGGTACTAGACACTTCATAAAGCCTGGGTTAGATAATAGGTAAATTAGAATAGTCAAGAGTTTGCAACACTTAAAAATTAAAGCATGTAGTGATGTTTTGTTTATTTATTTTTGTGGGCTTTTTTGTTTGGAGGGGCTGGTGGTGAGAATTACTTAGGATACATAGAGCTCATCTTTATGTTTTGAACTACAAAACTAGAAATTTAAAGGTGTTATCAAATGACACTTAAAACATACATACACATACACTTGTTAGTGTTAGGGGGAGAAATGTGAAAACAGGGCAGTTTGCATGTGTCCACCTCAGGTGCATATACTGAATTGTTGTTAATTGACTGATAAAGGATCATTTGTTATCAGAGCATTTTACAGTCCTTAAGAAGGAGTCCCTGAGGAATCCAGGAGGGGCCAAGAAAACATTTCTCTTGGAGGAGGAAATTGTATGCCCTGGTCTTATTAGAGTTCAAAAGGAATGAAAGATACATGATTGAATGAAGGAAGATCTTGGAGTTTCTGGATTGTCTTTCCACATAAAATTAATTCCAGATTCCTCATCACTGCCCATTCATTCTATCAAGCAATGTTTTACTGCCTTACTCACTGCCCATTATTACCAGGTACTAGGAGCTAGGGAATACAGCGAAGAATAAGACATATCCCTGTTCTCTTGGGTCCCACAGTAAATGGTGACTTACTTATAAAGTAGGAAAACTGCTAAGATAAGAGTATGGACATAATTCTTTGGGAACACCAAAAGTGGTAGCCACCTCTGGCTGGAGAGCCAGGGGAGACTTTGGAGAGGAAGCAATACATGAGCTGAATCTCGAGGAATGAGTGGGTTTGCCAAATGAAGAATGGTGGGAGGGTTGGGATGGGCATTGTAGACTGAAACAGCTTACTCGAGGGCATGGAATGTTGAAAAGTCCTACCCTGATCAGAGAGTGGCATAACATTAATAATGTCTTAAGCCCCAAATGTGCGAGGAGAGTGGGAAAGGAAGACGAATTCGAAAGGAGTGGTAGAATCTGAGGCCCAAAGCCAGTGGAAGGTATGACTGAGGAAGACCTGTTTTACAAGTCAAGGACTTTGGAGCCTTAAATGCTTTTGAGGCATTTCTATAATTACAGTTATCACTTATTGAGCGTTTATTTTTCTAAGCTAGAGCAGAATTAAATATGAAGTTGGAAGTCAAGCGAATCCAACCATAGAGAATATAGAGCATCAGTGGGCTGGAGCCAGGCAGGGTCTGATACCCACAACCCAAAAGGTATTTGCAAAAGGGTGCAAGACTATCCGCATTGCCCTCATAAGTGGGAAGTATACAGGTCAGCAGGAATGGCAAGAGGCATTGCAGAGAGCATTAGGGAGAAGTAAAGAGTGAGGCAGGGTTTCTGCTGCTATAAGATCACTTAATTTTACTTTTAATAATAGCTCCTGCTCTTTTTAAAAAGTCAGCCCTTAGCACCTGATACTTGACAATATTCAGAATTCTTCAACTCTGATGGGAAGGGGATGTGTTAATACAACTATGAACAATAAAAGGGAAAATTCTCTGCTCCTCCCATTGGCATACTGCACTCTCTAGTACAGATCCCAAGACTTGTGCCTTCCTATTGCCCATGATTACTTACCCCAGGATAATACAAGTTTGGATATTTGGAGATTGGTCATTGCACACAGGAGTTCCCATTAGCTGCACAGGCTCTTTCTGACTTTGAAATAAAGTAATCCTGCATTTGACAAAGTTTTTGGACTCTACCTAAAGTATGATGGCAGGATTTTACTCTTTTAAATATGCCTGGCACATAGAAAAGACTCAAAAATCATAAATCACAGTTGTATGATAGTGTTGTTGTCCCCCAAGACCTGCTTCTTCTTTATAAAGAATCTCTCACTATATGAATTCTCACTACCCAAATATTTATTTAAAAAAAACTCAGTGTGTACAAGCCAGTGAAAATACTTGTCAGACATAATTACAGGTGAAAGCATGTACAGTGTATTGCACTTACATCACTTCTGTTCTAATAAAATTGCATCTCTTTATTTAAACATGTTTTGCATTGTCATTGTCAACTGGCATTAAGTGATTATGTCAGCTAAGAAAGTGAAAAAGCTTATAATGAAAGTCAGTGAGCCTGAGATATCTAGGAAAGTTCATTCATTGGAAGAAAAGTTGGAAGTTATAAAGCATATTGGGAGAGATGAATGTATCAAAGATGTATTTGCCACAAACCTGTCCTCATCTACCATGTGTACAACATTTTTCTCTATGCATGAGAAAATAAAGAAAAATTAACATATTGTTGGCTTATATTTGGCAGAAACCCTTAATGGACTGTAATATGGCTGTTTAGTGACATTTGGGGATATTGCTTGGGGTTTAGAAAAGGGCTGGTTATGTATTATTATGACTATGATTATGATGACGATAATGAAGATTCTCTTTTAAAACGGGTATAGAATCCCACTGTCTGACAATTTGCTATCCAACATGCTTTTAGGTATGGGTTAGATTCATGTAAAGAGGAGAGCTTGTGCTTTCATTTTGGGAGTTGAATTGCTATCTTATTCTTGTGAGTAAGCCTGTCCCTTGCTAGCCTGTCTCCTGCTGTGCGTCTTGCATTGTTTTGCCAATGCCTTCCAAGAACTAGAATCCTGATCCCTGGTGGTGGACCTCTGCTCCCCAGGTGCCAGCTGTCTCTGCCTGTTTTCCTGCGTTTCCTGGCATGGCCTGCTCTTGTATTTTGCTAATTCTCCTCCCTCGCTGTTCCAAATGTGTCTCCTGTGAAGTTGTGCATGCCTAAGCAGAAGTCCCATCCTTTAGTCAGCAAGTCCAAGTGTGCCAGCTTGTTTGTTCCCAACTCTCCCTAACAACATGTTTCTTCCATGGGTCAGAACATGCCGTGCTTTGCTGTGGGCCTCTTTGATGCCCATTGCTTTACTGACCCACCAGCTGTTGTCTGTTGCTTTTCCTTCAGAATGCTGTTCTACATGTGAATTGGGCTCTCGCATGGCTCTGCAGCTAGGCCTGTTCTCCTACCTTCACTCCTCTCCTTCCAGATATCTCCATTCCCAACTAGTATGTACCATCAGCTGCAATGACTAGAGCAATGCTTAATCGAGTTCGCATCTAAACCAATTTACCCTTTTGGGACTTGTTTGCTTCTGCTTCCCTTTTAGGATTCATTTAAACCTAATTTGCCCAACACAAAATGTTGAGTAGAGAAACAGGGGTGTGGGTAACATGATGTGATGTAACTAGGTCCTCCATTTTGGTAATAAAGAAGCCATATGCAATGAACTCCAGCAGAGGTGACCCTCGTCTTGGACCCCCCAGAGTTCAAAGCCTCTGTGACATGAGGGGGCTGGAAAATCTCTTCCAGCTTTCCCTGTTTATTTACTAGATGTGTGACTTCTCTGAGCTTCAGTTTCCTCTTTTATACAGTAAGGAGATAAATCCCACTTGTATTAATCAGCCAAAGGGGTGCTGATGCAAAATACCAGAAATCTGTTGGCTTTTATAAAGGGTATTTATTTGGGGTAGAAGCTTACAGTTACCAGGCCCTGTAGAGTCCAACTCAATGTACCATAAGAAGTACTCTCTCACCCAAAGTCTGTTGCCATGTGTTGACACAAGGTGGTGGGTGATGACTGTGTGGGTTCAGTCTTCCTCCTTCCTCTTAAGGCTCTGTGGTCCCAGCTTCTTCCTACTCAGCTGTAGGCTGGCATAAGGCTTGTCACTCTCCCTGGTGTTCATTTCTTTCCCAGCTCAGCTGCTCTGGTCT
>PVKH010048758.1:0-10170 GCA_004027955.1 Chaetophractus vellerosus | reverse complement strand
GAAAAAGAAAAGAAGAATAAAAAAGTATTATCCTGGAAGTCTAAAGCTATGGATTTCCTTCAAAATTCTTCATTCATCATTTTAACAATACTATAATATTTAAAATATGAAATTATTTAAAGAGTAACAAAACTGTCAGAAATTCTAACCAGGTCTAAGTTTCAAAAGTAGTGTGATAATTTATTGAAAATATTAGTTTCCCCACTATTGTATTTCAGTGGCCCCTTTGTTTTAAACCATGAGAAGGTAAATATCAGGGATTATTTCTGGACTCTCTATTATATTCCATTGGTTTGTATTTCCATCCTTGATCAAATACATATTGTATTAATCACTAGCATTTCTTGTCTTCCACATATTTTCTTAGTTTGTATGATCCTTTAGGTAGTTGGTTTCTCATAGCAATTTTAGAGAGCAAATTCTTATCCAACTGTAGAGCAGCTCATTTCACCAGCCAAATGGAAAGAGCCAATTGAAATTTTAGGAATAATAATGCAAAGCAAAGAGAATAGGTGCTACCTTTGAATACTACTACTGATGGATTTTTATGACATTTCAAATGACACAGACCACTCTAAATTAGAAAATTATTAAAACAGAGTCTTCTATTGCACATGTATTGATCTTCATCTATTATTAAAAATGATTAGTTAATGAAATTAACAGAAAATTATTTGTTCTTAAAATAGATACCAGGAAAAACTTACAAGGTAAAACATGTAAAATAGTAATATTTCAAAGTATATGAAAAGTTATAAAAGCATTGTATAAATTTTGTGGTAATGATAGGGATGCAAAGATAGAACACTGTTAGATACTGTTAGATTTACATCCAGATTTATCCTGATACTAGACACTCCATCACAGCAATGCATGGAATTCATAGGTCATGTTTCCAAAGCTGAAGCTTTGTTTTGTCAGAATGTTTTAGTATATTTTTACAGTATTTACAATTTCCTATTAACTCATTTTATTCCTAAGCTCAAAAATATGTTGTTTAGGCTATATTTTAAAGCCAATAACTGTCTTTCAAAACAACTACAAACTAAGAAAGAATTATTATTTTAATTTCCCATTTTAGCTCATAAACTCTTAACAAATTTTCCCCTGTGGATAGACAATACGTTTTGTTATGAAAGAGCAATGAATTGTATTTTATTCCCTTTTGTGTGTGTGTGACATAAACTAAAATGTGAGGGGATTGTTTGGCTTGGATTTTATTAGATTCCTTATTTCACTGCCATCATTTAGTGTATAAATCAATAGAGGACTGAGTCACTTTAATAGATTGTTAACAATAGATTGTTCCCTATTACTGCTTAAGAAATTCACTCAAACTCAGTGGCTTAAAAATAGCATTCATTATTTCATAGTTTCTAGGGGACAGGAATACAGGCTCAGCTTATATGGGTCCTCTGGCTCAAGGTTTCTTACAGAATCAACTTTTCATTGATGGCTGTGCAGTTACCTCGAGGCATGACTGGTGGAGGATATGCCTCTCAGCTCATTCACATGGTTATTGGCAGGTATCAGTTCTGAGACTTCCCTGAGTACCTTCCCAGCCACATGGGCTGATCCATAAGGCAGCTCACAAGATGGCAGTTTGCTTCACAGAGGGAGCAGGAAGAAACCGTGTGTGCTAATAAGACAGAAGTAACAGTCTTTAATAACTAATGTTAGAAGTCATAAACAAACAATTGTCAAATTCTGTTTGTTAGAAGCAAGCCACTGGGTCCAACACACTCTTAAGAGAAGGATATTATAAAATGAATACCAGGAGATGAGAATCAATAAGAGTCATTTTAAAAGCTCTTTACAAAAACAAAACAGGTGGAAACAGACTTTGGAAAGTATCTCTTATGGTACCCTGAGTTGCACTCTTTAGGGCTTCCATCCCAAATAAATATCCTTTATAAAAGCAAAAAAAAAAAAAGTTCTTTACCACAAATGATATTATAATGTTGAAAATCCTCTCCAAATTAATTGAAACAATTAGTGAAATCTAAGTCAGAGAGTCCCAAGTGGTGTTTTTTTCCTAAAAACTGTAATAAAGATATCAAGGTTATTCATATAATCTTTCTATAAATACACACACACACCCAATGGAGCAAGAACATCCAAGGCAATTATAATGAAGAACAATGATAGAAGACTTACACTTTCAGATATGAACTCATTATAAAATGCCAGTTGTTAAAACAATATGTATTAGATTAAGGTTTGGAAAATAAAATAATGGAATATAATAGAGAGTGCATAAATAATCCCTCATATTCACCTGTACTTGATTTAAAACAATGGGATCAGAGAAATGCAATTGAAGGGAAACCAATAATTTCAATAAATGATGATGGATCAACTTATACCATAACGAAGGAAAAATAAAAAACCTGCACGTTGAACCCTACCTCATGCAGTCTACAAAAATCAATTACCCCTGAATTGTAACAACCTAATTATGAAAAGTACAAAGATAATGAAAAAAATGAAAGGTAAAACATAAGTAGGCATACAACACATTTACAAGCACAACTCAAATATAGCACAATTATTGGAACCAACCTTCACAGAAAGAATTTAAAATAATTATAAATAAAGGATCTACTGGAAAAGATGGACAGTATGCATGATCAGATTGGTAAATTCAGCAATTTGGTAAAGGAGATTCAATAACTATAAGAGAAAATCAAATGGAAATTCTTGAAGCAAAAAAAAAAAACACAATGAAAAAGAAGAAGGGTGTCTTCAACAGATTTGTCAATATATTTCACAACTGCCAAGAAAGGGATCACTTAACTTGAAGGTAAGTCATTAAAATAATAGTGTGAAAAAAAATCAAAACAGAAAACTCAGTATCTGTGGGATAATATCAAATAATGTAAATACATATAATTGCAATCTCAGAAGAAAAAGACAAAGCAACTGAAAAGAAGAAATATTTAAATAAATTATATTTGAGGATTTCTCAAAACTAATGACAAACTCCAAACCTATAATCAGGTTAATAATAAAAACAAAAATAAATACACACAAAAAACCCAAAGCATATCTTATTCAACCTGCTGAAAATAAAAGGCAAAGAGATCATTTAAAGGCAAGCAGAGATACATTAAATGCCCAGAAAATAAATAGAAATTATGGCAGATTTCTCATTAGAAACTATGTAAGCAGGAAGACAATGGAGTGACAATTCTAAAGGCTGAAAAAATTGAAAAGCTGCATTGAAATTTTAAACAATATTGTGCATAAGTAACTTTCCATAATGGAGACAAAATAAACACTTTATAAGAAAAGAAAAATTAAGTGAAACCATTACCACTGACATTATAGGAAATACTAAAGGATACTCTTTAGACAAAATAAATATTATAGCAGACAGAAATTTTGATCTCCATAAAGAAATGAAGAGTAGTGAAATAGAAAAATGAAGTAATTGAAAAGTTATTTATTTTTTTTTTTAAAGATTTATTTATTTTATTACATATCTCCCCTTCCCCCCCGTTGCGGCGACACGCCGAGACTTGGTCACTGCGCAGGCGCGGCTTTCCCCGCTTGTGGGCGGCTTCTGCTTCCATCACGGCCGGCTTTTTCAGTTCGCCGGTGGCTGGCTGCGCTCCATTCGCGCGGGCGACCTCCCCTGCCCGTGGCGGCTTTTGCCCTGTCCGTGGCAGCTTTTTGACCTGCCCACGGCGGCTCTGGCCCGCCCATGGCGGGTTGCCATTCTCAAGGCGGTCTGCCCGCTAGGAGAGGTCCCCGGGAACCGAACCCAGGGCCTCCCATGTGGTTTCCCAGTGAGCTCTTTATCCACTGAGCTATCTAGCCGGGCCCAGAAAGTTACTTTTTTTCTACATTTAAGTTGCTCTAAAAGATAATGGACTATCTAAGCAAAGTATAGAAAATGTATTGTGTATTTTCACTGTATGTAAAAATAAATTATATGACAAAAATAGCATAGATCTTAATTATACTGTTTTAATGTCTTTACCTTAGACAAGAAGCAATTATTACTCTCACCATAAATAATACAGCAATTAAAGATATCTATTTTTTAACCCAAAGGTTTAAAATGTCAGTGTAATTAATAAGCAAATATGGGGAAAGTAGAAACCTAAAAAAATTCCACCTAGAGAATGCAAGGAAAGAGGTGAAAAATGAAGAAAAAGAAGATGAAACAAATAGAAAACAGCTACCAAATAGTAAATTTTATTGGAAATGAATTAATAATTACATTAAATGTTAATGGACCAAGGGTACTAAGGGTACTATTTTGTTTGATTGGCTATAAAAACAAGATGCAACAATGTGCTGCATATTAAACACCCATCTTAAATACAAAGTCATAGAAAATTTAATCATAAAAGGGTGGAAACAAATATATCCATGTAAATACTAATCAAAGAAAGCTGGAGTCACTAAGTTAATTTCAGACAAAATGCATTCAAAACAACAAGTAATACAAGAGATTAGGCAGAATAATATGTAATAATAAAAGGGTCAAACCCTTGTAACAAGAAGACACAACAATTCTAGGCCGGTATGCACTATTTAACAGAGCTACAAAATGGATAAAGCAAAAACTGATAAATATAAAATGAGAAATAGGCAAAGCCACAATTATCTTTGGAGATGTTAACATTTCTTGCTCTGTAATTACTGAACAAGTAGCTGAAAAAAAATCAGTGAGAACATAAAATGCCTTCCCCTAAAAAGCACCATCAATCAACTTCACTTAATTGGTATTTATAGAAACTTCCAAAAAATTAAAAGCAAAATACAAATTATTTTTAAGAGCCCATTGTACATTCTTTAAGAAAGTCCATATTCTGGTCCATAAATCAAATATTTACACAAAATACACCTTGGGCTATAACATAATTAAACCAGAAATAACAGAAATTTATATGTAAAATCCCCAAACATTCGGAAATTATTTTAAATAACCCACAGATCAAAGAGGATATGACAGGGAGATTATAAATGAAATGAAATCAAAACAGGAATTAGAAAATTAAAAAATGCTTAGAGAGGAGCAGGTGTAGCTCAGTGGTTGAGCGTCTGCTTCACATGTACAAGATCCCTGGTTCAATCTCCCGTACCTCCTAAAAAAAAAATAAAGGATAAAAAAACACCCCACACATTAACCTAATCAATTTTGTCAAGAAAATCAGAAATTACTTCTTCTAATGGTGGAAAATTTACTTTCCAACCAAAATTCTACAATTGATTTTCCTGTAAGAATTTCTCCTTGCAACAATGTTATGTCAGAGAAAAAAAAATTCTAAGTTCAATGTTTCACTTATTTTATTTAACCAAGACATTAAAATGCTTTGTGTTCTTATTTCAAGAGATATATTTTCATAAGGCACTGTAGGGATTTTTTTTAAGACTTATTTTTATTTATTATACATCCCCCCCTCACTGCCCGTTCTTGCTGTGCTCATTTTTCTCTGCGTTCCTCTGTGTCCGCTTGTCTCCCCCTGCTGGGGTGACCTGCTGAGTCAGCTCACCGACGCAGTGGCCCGCCTGCTCGTGGGGGTTTGCCCTTATTTGCAGGGGCTTTCCTTTGCCCACAGGGGCTTGCCTTTGCCAGCAGCAGCGTGCCCCACCCAGGTTGGCTTCCCTTCTCCAGGCGGCCCGCCCGTTCGAGGAGGCCTGAGGACTGAACCCAGGGCCTCCCATGTGGTAAACTGGTGCCCTACTAACTGGGCTATACAGCCAGTCCCCGGCACTGTAGGGATTTTAAAGCCAGGTTTTTACCCTGAGAAGAATTTTAACTTTGTGGAAGCATGTAGGACATGATGAAAGGTCTTGGTGCAGACATAAAAAATCATGTACAGTTGAATGAAGTAGTGATGTGGAGGTAATGCTGAACTCGAGGTACTTTATATTGGAGAATACTAATTTTAAATTTCTTTGTTAATAATATTACTGATGTTAGAGAATGACACTTGAATTCTAGGGGGCAGGAGATTAGTTCAAATAGATGTGCTACCTTTAACTCTTGCCAAAGTGGCTTAGATGTGGTTAAAGGACTGTGCATAAATTATTTCAGGAGAGCTGGATTACAGGAGGGGCTATTTGTAAAGTCTGAACTCAAACCAGAAGAAAATAATGCATGCCTTATATATGTGTCTCAGGTGCCTAGCAATTTGAAAAAGCTTTTAAAGGACATCATAATGAGCTCTGTCGCCATATTTGCTCAATGATCAGTACAATTCAACAAACATGAACTTGCAATATTCAATACCTGATTCTGAAAATAATGTTTTATATAATTGTGATACAATTTTTATAAGTGCATGTTCTGTTACTGGCAAATTTTATTAGGATGAAAATAGACCTATTTTGACTTATTAAGTGGGAATTCCTATAAAGAATCTAAAGAAGGTAGAAATTGTTTTCTTGCTCTCTGGCAAAATCAATAAAGAAAAGAATTTCTAATTACCACATTCATTACTAAGCTTTTTTCCAAAATGGGCTTTCTTAAATAAATTAAACTTTCTTTAATTTAGACATTACCACCTAAACTTTTACTCTAAATACCTGTAGACTCTCAATTTCAATGTAGTCTTCTACATGAGGTCATAGATCAAAATGTCATTTTCCATTACAAAGCTTTCTTAAGCTGTAAAATAACCCAGCATATTCCAGATATCAATATGTCTGTCTGAGAATAGATCAGAGTACATGGTGCTCTTGCTGCCTTTTGACCTACCTCCACGTCAAATCTCCTCTGATTCCCACATCTACTAAACACTGCCACATATATGTTCACCTATAAAGACCTCTCCTGCTTACTGCAGACAAACTGTCCAAACTATAAAAATAGTCTCTCTTTTATCAAGACATCTCACATCAACAAAGAGGCAAACCATTAAAAATGCCAAAAAAAAAGGGGGTGAGCAGATACAGCTCAAGGGTTGAGAGCCTGCTTCCTGTGTATGAGGTCCCGGGTTCAATCACCGGTACTCCCTAAAAAAAAAAAAAGAAAAAGAAATATCCAAAATTCAAGCTTAAAGAAATTGTATAATTTGTTCAAGTTCACGTAGCTGGTAAGTTGTGTCTATTTACTCTTTGAAATATGAGCTATATTATATATGATTGTGCTTTTTATGCCTAAGTATAAGCCTTTCTGAATTTTGAATGTCTATTATTATTCTTCTAGGCTATAATAAGAGGTAGCTTCAAGAAGGAATGTTTTAATGATTTCCTTAATATTCTATGTTTTTCAGAGTATTTTGACTTATTGTTTTGATCTTCAAAATTGTCACTGAAGTAAGACAACAGTCATAATATAAGTTGTTTTGCGGTTTAGGAAATTGATACACAGGGAAATAAATAAATTGTTCAAAATGAATCTTCTGCCTATAATCATTGACTAATGATCCCAATCAGTATTCCTTCCACTGCACAATACTGAATTCTGTATTTAAACTGTTTTAAATAAAGTAGGGTTTTTATTGCCAAAAGGTAAAATGTGAATATGTGAGGAGGGTCTCTGCTTTTTTCCTCTATACCCAGCAATGCATGATGGATTGTTAAATATTTCATCCATTTTGATCTTCTCAATTACCTCACATTTTGCTTGTCTCCACATTTTTTTGTAAAGATTTATTTACTTACTTACTTTTTATCCACTTTAACCCCCTTCCCCTGCCGTGTTTGCTGTTTTTGTGTCCATTCATTAAGCAATTTTCTGTGTCTGTTACCTGCCCTCTCCTCTCATCCTTCTCCTCCTGTCTATACCAGGATTTGATCCTGGGAACCTCCGATGTGGAAGAGAGGCATTCTGCCACCTGCACCATCTCAGTTCCTGAATTTTCGGCGTGTCTCGTCTTGGCTCTCCTCTGCGTCTCTCTCCTGTTACATCATCATCTTGCTGCATGGTTCAGCGGGGCCAGATGTCTCACCCGCTCGTGGGACCTGACAACTCACCTGCTCGCAGGGCCTGACGGCATGCCTGCACTCCTTCTATATTTTTCTTTTTTAAATTTTACTGGGACCTCCCGGGGATCAAACACAGGTCCCTGCACATGAGAAACAGATGCCCAACCATTTGAGTCACATCTGCCCCCGTTTCCACATTTTATAAATTAGGAAACCGAGTCTCTTGTTAAGAAATAAATATCAAGTCCAAGGTACAAACCAAATTATGACTCGAGAGTTTCAATCCAGATTAAAACAACAGCAATGTAACACTATTTTCATTATTGTACTAACTGTAGATGAAGGATAACTAGATTTCACTGTGAAACAATGAGAATAAAACTCTCAAAACTTTGGGAAAGCATATATACTGGATATTTAGGAATATATTTCCTGTATAATATAATTATTATATTGTAATTATGTTTAGTAATTTTCATTGGGAATAGACTGCCCAGGCTTCATGGCAGTTTTCCCTTTCCAACTCTGCTATTTTATTCCACCACTTTAGTATGAATGTATTTCTTTCTCATAGGAAGGACTTTATATATCACAGAATGAATAGTGCTCAGAATACAGTGACAAATTCTTACACTGAAAAACTCATTTAAGCCTTTACTAAGAATGGAGAACTATGGACTTGCATTTCCATTTTCAGAATGTATTTAGAAGACAACTTCTATACTGAAACTGAGCATACTGTTTACCTGGCATTGTCTCATTGATTTATACATGAGAATTGTTTTAAAAAGTACTCATGGAGAAGTGTTCAATACACTTAACTGTGACTTCAATCTCTGGCCTTTTTGTTGTTGTTATTGTTGTTCAAATTTCCCAAAGTGGATTTATCCTGACTATGTAGCAGCGGCAAGAAAATGTGTTTTAGTATTGGTTTCTTAGTGGAATTCGGCTGAATGTTACAGTGAGCATATATGGTATGCAGTAAAACCATATGAGACAACATGTAGTGGTTACACTGAGATAAGTTTCAGGGTCCATCCCACAAATCCAGGGATCTGTACCTTACATGATAACTTGGTGATTACAACCTAATGTCTTCAGACCCTATGTTAAAGTGTATCAGGGGCAGTCATTGTTTGAATATACCAGAATTTATCTTTCTTTCTCCTACAAAAAATGCTGTCATAACCAATCTCATGCAAGAGTTTCTATTGTATATATACCTAGTAGTAGTAAAATATAGGTTTGTGTATAGGAATTTGTTGTAATATATTCTATAATTTTCTAGATACTTGAAAGAATATAAGGAGAAATGATATATATCAGATCAGGAGTAATGGAGCCCAATTTTTCTTGAGATTCCACTCAAGCTTTTCAGTAATGTAATGTTTGTCATTTTTCTCTTCATTACGTATGGTCCATTTACAGTTGACAGCATCTCATTCATTCTTGTTCACAGTACACAGACAAATATTAACTGTCAATTGTTTAATTATCCATCTTCAATCTTCACAAATATGGAAATAATAGGACAGGTCAATAAATGATGGGGCAAGATAACAAATTACAGTTTGGGTCTTTGACTTTCTTTACTATCTAAAACTAAGCAACATGGATGTAAAATTCTTGCGTTAAATTAAATATGACCACAAACTCATTGATGCTTATCCTGATTTGAGTCATTCGTGAAACCCAGAAAACCCTGTTCTTAAAGTGAATCCACTCCTCTGTGCCTGTAAATCCATTGTGGTTAGGGCTTTTTGCTTAGATTCAATTAAGGGACCTTTTGATTAGATCACTTTTGATTGGATCCCTTCAGTTAAGGGATTTTCATTAGATTGCAGGACCTAGGGTGGGGCTTAATCCTTTACTGGAGTCCTACATAAATGGAGAATATGGGAAAGGAAAAGCTGCCATTTTACCCTGCCATCTGAGAGAGGATTCCAGGATCTCCTGCAGCCACAGGAAGACAGAGAAACTCCAAAAGGCAGAGAGAGAGGCCAGAGGCTTGAATCAGTAGAGCAGCCAAAGCTGAAGCAAGGAGTCTGGACAAGATGGGACAAGATGGGAGAGATATGCCTGATGACCCACAGCTAAACTTGGGGAAGGAGTGAGACTGGAGAAGAAGGAAGAGACCAGTCACCATTTTGCCTTGTCATGTGGCAGGAGTCCAGGATTACAAGCATATGACCTTGTGTGAGACAACATCTCTGATGATGCCTTGATTTACTTGTATATTTTCACAGCCTCAGAACTGTAGGCTTTACCCTAATGAATTCCCTT